>SJYX01005522.1:223742-272954 GCA_006410675.1 Oreotragus oreotragus | reverse complement strand
TTTGGGATTGGAATGAAAACTGACCTTTTCCAGTCCTGTGGCCACTGCTGAGTTTTTCACATTTGCTGGCATATTGAGTGCAGCACTTTTGCAGCATCATCTTTCAGAATTTGAAATAGCTCAACTGGAAATCCATCACCTCCACTAGCTTTGTAGTGATGCTTTCTAAGGCCCACTTGACTTCACATTCCTAGATGTCTGGCTCTAGATGAATGATCACATCATAGTGATTATCCAGGTCATGAAGATCTTTTTTGTACAGTTCTTCTGTGTATTCTTGCCACCTCTTCTTAATATCTTCTGATTCTGTTAGGTCCAGACCATTTCTGTCCTTTATTGAGCCCATCTTTGCATGAAATATTCCCTTGGTATCTTCAATTGTCTTGAAGAGATCTCTAGTCTTTCCCATTCTGTTGTTTTCCCCTATTTCTTTGCATTGATCACTGAAGAAGGCTTTCTTATCTCTTCTTGCTATTCTTTGGAACTCTGCATTCAGATTATATCTTTCCTTTTCTCCTTTGCTTTTCGCTTCTCTTCTTTTCACAGCTATTTGTAAGGCCTCCCCAGACAGCCATTTTGCTTAAAAGGATTAGGAGGAGGCAAAAAAAAGAGTAAAAAATGATCCCAAATTTTTGCCCTGGGAAATTGGGGGGATGTGACAGGAGAGGAAAATGAAAAGGAACAGATTTGAAGGTGAATATGATCTCTATTTTAAAGATGTTGAGATTAGGTGTACATAAAACAGCAAAGATTGGACATAACATGGTGACTGAACAACAAAAAATATCTGAGTAGTGATGCCTGGTAACAGTAACAGTGTTGCCCCTGTTACTATGGAGTTCAGAGGCTGATCTGAACTGGAAATGCAACTTTGTAATTCATTAGAATGCGAGAAGGCAATGGCACCCCATTCCAGTACTCCTGCCTGGAAAATCCCATGGATGGAGGGGCCTGGTAGGCTGCAATCCATGGGGTTGCTAAGAGTCAGACACGACTGAGTGACTTCACTTTCACTTTTTACTTTCATGCATTGGAAAAGGAAATGGCAACCCACTCCAGTGTTCTTTCCTGGATAATCCCAGGGATGGGGGAGCCTGGTGGGCTGCCGTCTATGGGGTTGCACAGAGTCGGACACGACTGAAGCGATTTAGTAGTAGCAGTAGCAATTCATGAGAACATTGCTAATTTGAGCACTGGGAGTGTCTAAGACCACCCAGGAAGTACTGTGTATACTGGGACAAGAAGAGAGCATACAAGAGAACCCTGAAGTTCCGATATATAAATATTAAAGCAGTTGTTGTTGTTGTTGAGTCCCTCAGTCGTGTCCAACTCTTTGTGACCCCATGAATTACAGCACACCAGGCTTCCCTGTCCTTCACCAACTCTTGAACATTGTTCAAATGCATGTCCATTGAGTCAGTGAAGCTATCTAACCATCTCATCCTCTGCTGCCCATTTCTTCTTTTGCCTTCAATCTTTCCCAGCGTCAGGGTCTTTTCCAATGAGTCAGTTTTTTTTGCAAAAGAAACCAAAAAAGACTTGGACCAATCTGCAGTGCACAAGGAAAACCAAGAGAGTGTGCTGTCACAAAATCCAAGCAAAGAGATTTTCAAAACTAAGCCCACAGTCAAGTGTCCAAAGTAAGTATGGGCTGAGGAAAGAGTTGGGAATTTGCTGGTTACTGAAGAACAATTGAGAACATTTTTAGACAAATGATGAACCAGGCAGGAGTGGGTTGAGATATGAATAAGAAAAGGAAGTTGGAAAAGTACTCAAACTTTAAGAAGTTTCACTTTAATAAGTGAGGAGTAAGATAGGGCTAAGTTTGGCAAGAATCTGATGTTGAGAGGGGATTTTTTTTTTAAGATGAAAAATACTTTTTAAAAGAGCATCAGATGGTAATAAAAGAAATCAGGAGAGTCAGTGGAGCCAGAGCATTCAATGGAAGCCAATGGAAATGGGACTCTTCAAGCCAGAACTGGCAGAGACTGGGAAGCACAGTTTCATGTGAGGGTATCCGCAGCTGCCATTTCAAATGTCCTCCACATTCCTCCAACCTCTCGCTTTATTACCTGCCCTTTCACTCTAAACAGATGGTGTTCTTTCCTATTTTACATGGGGGAAAAAGGCTTTTCTAAACATAACACCTGGACCAGAAACCAGAAAGGAAAAGACCTGGCTACAAAATAATTCCAATGTTTGTGTAAAGGAGGTTGGCGTCATAGTTAAGTGCAAGGCAAACAGATTTGGTTTAGCACCCTGTGTCTGCCACTTAACCAACTACAAGAGCTTGAGCAAATGACACAGCCTCATATTTGTCATCTATAAAACTGAATTGTAGCACTTCCTAGTTACCCTCTGGTGTGTTTTAAAGTCTTAAATTAGATAGCAAAGCATTTTGCAGTGTCTGGTATGTAGTAAGCATGCAATTAAATGTTTGACAAAAAAAGATAAATGTGCTATAGAAAAATGGGCAAAGTCCAATCTGCAGCAACTGGACGGACCTAGAGATTATTACACAGACTGAAGTAAGACAACTATCATATGATATTATTTTTATGTGGAATCTAAAATATGCTACAAATGAACTTAAACAAATAGATACAGATTCACATACATACAAAACAAACTTACAGCTACCGAAGGGGAAAGTGTGTAGATGAGGGATATATTAGGAGTTTGCAATTTGCAGAAATATGCCACTATAAATAAAACTGATAAATAAGAACCTACTGTATAGCACAGGAAATGGTATTCAATATATTGTTATAAACCATAATGGAAAAGAATATGAAAAAGAATATAGGTGTATGTATAACTGGCTTCCTTGGTGGCTCAGTTGATAAAGAATCTGCCTGCAATGCAAGAGACTGCCTGCAGGGCATGAGATCCAGGTTCAGTCCCTCGAAGGTGAAGATCCCCTGGAGAAGGAAATAGCTAACCACTCCAGTATTCCTGCATGGGAATTCCCATGGACAGAAGAGCCTGGTGGGCTACAATCCATGGAGTCTCGAGAGTCAGACACAACTTAGCAACTAAACAACCACTAAATCACCACCACCACCACCAAGGGGAAGGGGTGAGGGAGCTCTCTGGGGTCATTTTGATGAGGACACTAATCCCACTCATTTGGGGGCTTCCCTTGTGGCTCAGATGGTAAAGAACCTGGATTCAAGCCCTGGGTTGGGAAGATCCCCTGGAGAAGGGAATGGAAACCCAGTCCAGTATTCTTGCCTGGAGAACCCCATGGAAAGAGGAGCCTGGAGGGCTACAGACCATGGGGTCGCAAAGAGTCAAACATGACTAAGCAACTAACACACACACATAACTGAATCATTCTGCTGTATAGCAGAAATTAATGCAACATTGATGCAACAATTAACTATACTTAATTTTTTTAAAAATGAGCAAAGCCTAAAGAGAAACTGCAATGGCCAATGTGTTTAGGAAAATTTGTCTAACTGGTAATCTGAGTGACTTTCACTTTCATTTCATCTGGTAATCAAATAAATGCTTCAGAACATATCCACAAGAGGTTTTCCCCCTGAGATGGAAAGTTTCAAAAATAATGCTAATAGCTAGCAAGGGTATGGGAAATCAATACAGTCATACACTCACTTTTCACTGGAACAAAAACAGAACATACCTAAATTGATATGACATTATCTGAAGGTCAAAATAATATAATTCCAAAGTCCTTAATTGAGGCCCTTTGACCCACAAACTCCTCTTCAAGGACTTTATCTTAAGAAAAAGCATCTCATAACCACATAATTGCATACAGATTCATGAAAATTTTATTTATCATGTTGCCCATGATACTGGAAAAAATGCAACCAATCTACTATCTTTCAGTGGCAGATTGTTTAAATAAATCATTGTATATCCTTCTATGGAATAATGTAGAACCATTATAAATGATGATACAATGCAAGCATTGAAATGTATTTGGTATATTGAAATTTTTAAAAAACATGTTACTAAAGTATACATGTATATTATATGAGAATTTCCTATGAAAGTAAAAGCACATTAGTGAGTGTATTTAAATATTTTGTTAAAGGTCTGCAAGAACCCAAAAGTTAACAGAAGATGGCTCTGGGTGATGAGATTAGGAATTCTATTTATTTTTATGCCTTTTCTGACTCTTCACTGAAAATACATTAATTTTATAACTGAAAAATAAGACATTTTAAAAAGTGAACTATATTCTTCATTATCTTGTTATTTTTCTATATGGTGACAGAAGTAGATTGAGGTGTTTTGTTTTGTTTTGTTTCATTATGAAAGTATAACACATTTACAGGAGACTTGAAAAATACAGAGCAAGGTTACATATAGTGAAGTCGCTCAGTCCTGTCTGACTCTTTGCGATCCCATGGACTGTAGCGCACCAGGCTTCTCTGTCCATGGGATTTTCCAGGCAAGAGTACTGGAGTGGGTTGCCATTTTCTTATCCAGGGGGTCTTTCTGACCCAGGGATCAAACACAGGTGTCCCACATTGCAGCCAGACGCTTTACCCTCTGAGCCACCAGGGAAGGTTACATATAGTTCTACTAAATATTACAATTTTTTTAAATAAATAAAGATTTTTAACTGGAGTTTTGATATCAAATTCTCAAAAACTAATAAAGAAGTAGAAGGATAGAGTAGACCTGAAAATCCAATTCAACATAATTAAGATTTATACAATTTTCACACAAAAGTAGAATACAAATTCTATTCAAGTTCCCATAGTCTATCAACTAGGAGACACTGGAACATATCCATGGACATAAAACAAGGTGCAAAAATGTCATGGTCTAAAGGTACTGAATTCATAGTCTCTCCTCTTATAATTGTGGAATTAAGTTAGAAATCACTATCAAAAGGTATTTGAAAATAACTCATATATTTTCAAGTGCAATGTGACATTTACAAAGAGAGATCTTTGACTTAACCATTGAAAGCCTTAATAAAGTTAGAAGACTGAAAAACCATGGAAGGTGATTGCAGAGAAGAAAGCATTTAAATGAGAAGTTAATATCAAAATGAGAAATAAATATCAAAGATACTTTTAAAAACCCATGTATTTGGAAATTAAATGTTCACTTTTAAATGACTGGTATATATAAGAAACCATAACAAGGAAAATTAAAAAGTGTTTGTAATGGGATAAAAATGAAAGGAGAATTTACCAGAACTTATTCTGTGCAGCTGAGGCTGCTCAATGAAACTAACACAATATAGATTCTTGAATAAGGTATGAATGCAAATAATGGATACTAGCATACAATTTTGTGAAACTTGAACAAAATCTGTACTTTAGTTAATAATACTGTATCATATGTAAACTTTATTATCTTAGTGATTTTAAAAAATTGAATGAGGCTTGAAAACTCTAATCCAATTCTGAGAATATAAAGAAATATTATGCCATTAAAAAAGTAGATTATTTTTTAATCAAGGTGGCATGTCTTTTTATAAAATTCTACATATAGACTCAATTAATTGGAACAGTATAGACTGACAGAGACAAATTGTTTTTAGAATTTATCTCTAGATTTTATTTTTTTTTAATTTTTATTTTTACTTTATTTTACTTTACAGTACTGTATTGGTTTTGGCATACATTGACATGAATCCATCATGGGTGTACATGAACTCCCAAACATGAACCACCCCCCCCCACCTCCCACTCCACATCATCCCTCCGGATCTAAAACTAGTTTTATACAATATGAATTCCTTATTTCTCTACCTCCCCCTCCCTCTCTCTCAAGTTAATAATACTCCTGAATCTCTACAATATTATAGACTCACACACTGTAATAGAGATTTGGGGATGTCTTTAATGTATAAATAATTGATTTTGAGGAATGATGGTTAAGCTCCTTCCTGGTTTTTATAGTGTATCTCATCCTAAAATGCCTTTGCTGAATTTGGAGTCTACCACATATCCTGGGTTGACTGAAACTGCTTTCAAAGAGCTACATACCATCAATGAATTACTTTATTTGCCTTTAACCAGAAAGTTCATCTGATGTTTCCACAAATGAGTGGGACAACAAGGACATCTTGAGGATGCCAACTTTCCCTACTTGGACAGAACTAGGCCAGTTCTACATGGAGATTTATTCCATGGACACCTATTAACTCTGAACACCTCATTCTTTTATTTTGATCACAACTGCATGGTGTGTGGGATCTTAGTTCCCTGACCAGGGATTAAAACCTTGGCAATGAAAGCACAGAGTTCTAACCACTGGACGGCCAGGCAATCCCTGGAGATCTTATTCTAATTCACTGTGTGGCCGAGGGTAAGTTTCATCCTTTCCTAGGGCTTCAGCTTCCTTATCTGTTAAATAAGATAGGTGAATGAGATGATCTGAGGTTTCTTACATCCCTTATACAGGCATATCTTGTTTTACTGTGCTTCACAGCCAGTACATTTGTTTTAGAACAAACTGAAGGTTTGTGGCAACCCTGCATGGAACAAGTCTACAGGTGCTATTTTTTCAGCAGCAATTGCTTGCTTTGTGCCTGTATCACATTTTGATAATACAATATTTCAAACCCTCCATCAGGAAAAAAAAAAAAAATCACAGCCTGCTGAAGGCTCAGATGATGGTTGTCATTTTTAGCAATGAAGTATTTTTTAATTAAAGTATGTTCATTGCTTTTTTAAACATGCTATTGCATACTTAGTACAGTCTAATGTAAACATAACTTTTATATGCAGTGAAAAACCAAAAAAATTGTGTGACCTGCTTTGTGGTATTTGCTTTATTGCACTGATCTGGAACTGAATCCACAATATCTCTGAAAGATGCCTATACACTCAATTCTTGCTAAACTAATTTGCACCAAAATACAAATGTGTGATGGACTACTAAGTCTAACTTGGGGATACAGGGATTTGTGAAGTCTTAAAGCAGCTACAGTTTCTCCAGGAATCCTGAGTGATGAGCTTGGCAAAGCCAAGGCCATCTTTTAATACAAGAAACACTTCTGGTGTGCCAGAGTCTTTGTTCAGATTTATACTACTCGACTTGCATTGTCTCCTTTTCAAAATTAGCATTAACTTTCTTGAATGTTAAAAATTTGGGACACAGTTACTTAAATATTTGCAGTAGCTATCAATAGTTAAATCCACCCATTCATATGCATGTGTGTGTGTGTGTGTGTGTAAGAATGCAGCATATGCTACCTAGAGTCAGTGCTTGGAAATTCAGAGGCAATCAGACTTGGCTCAGTAATATGTCTGTTTAGGTGTTCTTTCTTTTCCTATGATGGAGGGTAGAAGTATCTCACTTTACAAAAACCTGTGATATGAAAATCCAAACACATGGAACATACAAACTAGCAAGTGATTATAGACGTGGTCTGAAGTTTATACAGTATTAAAAAAAATCTCAAATATTCAATTTCAAGATAAGAAACAGAGTAGATGGAATTTAGAAAGATGGGAATGATGACCCTATATGTGAGACAACGAAAGAGACACAGATGTAAAGAACAGACTTTTGGACTCTGTGGGAGAAGGCGATGGTGGGATAATTTGAGAGAATAGCATTGAAACATGTATAGTATCATATGTGAAATAGATCGCCAGTCCAGGTTCAATGCATGGGACAGGGTGCTCAAGGCAGGTGCACTGGGATGACCCTGAGGGATGGGATGGGGATGGAGGTGGGAGGGAGGTTCAGGATGGGGAACACATGTGCACCCATGGTTGATTCATGTCAATGTATGGCAAATCCCACTACAATATTGTAAAGTAATTAGCCTCCAATGAAAACAAATCAATTAATTAAAAAATAATAGGAAAAAAAGAAAGAGTAGACATAGAAACATGGGTAGGTCTTAAAAATACTTCTGAGTGAAATAGTAAGAAACAGTGATATACAACAAACTTAAAATGCATGCCCATAAACCATAATGTGCATTTTATTAACACTCAAGCAAGAGGGAGGGTGTGCATAAAATTGATTAAAATGACTAACTGTAACGAAAAGTAGAATGAAGCTGGGGAGTAGAAACAAAGGAGAATTAATGAGTAACTAAACAGCAGAGTCCCAAACGATTAACTCAAAGAATACGATTAATTCAGTCCTCTATACTTCATGTCAAAACCTCGAATACCACACCAAGAAAGATTTTTGGAGACAGTTGAATATTTAATAACTGGCATTATTTAGAAATGTTGGCATACAGAGGAGATAATAAAAACAGGATTAGGTTTTTGTTTTTTTTTTTTTCAGGATTAGGTTTAAATTGATTTTATTTTCTTTTAAAAATTCTTGTAAGGATAAACAAGATCTGAATATATAGCACAGGGAAGTATATTTAATATCCTGTGATAAACCATAATGGAAAAGAATATGAAAACAAATGTATATATGTGCAGAACTGAGTCACTATGCTATACAGCAGAAATTAACACATTATAAATCATCTAGACTTCAATAAAATGTTAGATTAATTAAAATTTTTTTGAATAATTAAAATTCTCAGTAGACAAGTCTTCTCATTATCACCTGCATCCTCCGACTGCACCACCCTTCACTGGCCACTGCTCTTCCCCAAGGTTCTAGGCAGGAAAGTACCCTAATTCATGTAGGGATTATGGTCTACAAATACTATCATTTTAATGTCCTTTAGTGGGTTATAGCATAGGATAACATGTAACACACACCTCTATGAAGCATGTGGCCTGGAGGTAATTTGTCTGCTTTTATGGGGGGTGTTCTGTTGTCTCCCATAGACATCATATCTCAACCCATCTGGAGGCCCTCCACCACACACATGCACACACACACACACACACACACACACACACACANAAAACAAGATCTGAATATATAGCACAGGGAAGTATATTTAATATCCTGTGATAAACCATAATGGAAAAGAATATGAAAACAAATGTATATATGTGCAGAACTGAGTCACTATGCTATACAGCAGAAATTAACACATTATAAATCATCTAGACTTCAATAAAATGTTAGATTAATTAAAATTTTTTTGAATAATTAAAATTCTCAGTAGACAAGTCTTCTCATTATCACCTGCATCCTCCGACTGCACCACCCTTCACTGGCCACTGCTCTTCCCCAAGGTTCTAGGCAGGAAAGTACCCTAATTCATGTAGGGATTATGGTCTACAAATACTATCATTTTAATGTCCTTTAGTGGGTTATAGCATAGGATAACATGTAACACACACCTCTATGAAGCATGTGGCCTGGAGGTAATTTGTCTGCTTTTATGGGGGGTGTTCTGTTGTCTCCCATAGACATCATATCTCAACCCATCTGGAGGCCCTCCACCACACACACACACACACACACACACACACACACACACACACACACACACACACAAGCAGAAACTCCAAATCCTTTTCTTCCTGCAAATGGGATTAAGCATTTAGGAATCTGTCTTTAGATCTGAGTCCTCACCTCATCCTTATCTTCAGTGTCTCACACACAGTCTGTCCTTCAGATCTTGTTGATTTTGACCATCAGCTCCTGTGTACCCTCTCAGCGCACCCTTTGATCTCTGCAAGGGTGACCCTTTCTCCACAGGCTCCTCTGGGGATGCAGCAGACGGCTGCTGGTGTGTAAGCCTCTGTATACACAGGGCATTACTGGGATGGGATGGGTTCTCTGGGGTGTCTTGATTCTGCTCTGGCTGGAGCTGTGGTCTCTTATTTTAATTCTCTCTTCTCATCAGCTGCAGGGAACAGTCAGATGTCACGGGCCTTGTTTCCCTCGTGTTTTCTTCAACAGGTGATACATGATTCAGGGATCTTGGGGCTTCACAGTCTTGCAGGACATTTCTCCTCACTGGAGTACAGGGAGCACAACATTAGTTTGGGGGAAGATGATGGAGACTGAATGGGGAGGCTCTTGACATCCAGTGCTGGCTGGGGATGGGGGCGGGGGGCAGAATGTTGGTGCCAGGCATGAACAGCATAAGCATCTGTGGTGGGGTAACCATGAGCAAGAATTGGATGGAGCAAGCATAGGGTCATCTGACATTGGCACTGTCTCTGTACCTGGACTGACAGGGGGTCATCCTCTACTTCATGTCCTGAGTGGTTGTTCTGCACTTGTGGTTGATTGTTTCATGCTAGGAGATGATTGTTCTTTGCCATAGTTGGCTGTTCAATACGTGTGCTAGTCTCTTCTCATTTGCAAGGCACCTCATTCATGTTGAAGCCAAGCAGTGATCTCTCCCAGGTCTCCTATCCTTCCTATGTATACACCTCCCAGGTCAAGGAAGATCCCCTGGAGAAGGGAATGGCAACCTAACTCCAGTATTCTTGCCTGGGAAATCCCATGGACCGAGGAGCCTGGCAGGCTACCATCTATGGGGTCACAAAGAGTTGGACATGATTGAGCAACTAATACACACACACCCAAGTTAAAGAGAATCCATTACCCTTTGTTTGGTCATAATGTTACTGCTCCAGCCAATGGTAGCCCTCCTACACTCATCTCAGAGCACTGCTCCTGACTCCTCCTTGGTTCTGGTGGTAGAGGGACTGCTGTGAAGGAGAGGCCAAAAAAAATCTGCTTGGATGAAGGGGGTTTCTTTAGCATCCTTTAAAGATGCATCCCAAAGTGACTCCCTTGGCTCGATTCTGGTGGCACACATGGCAGGGAGAGAATGTCTCCTCCATGCCTTTCCCCATGGCCATCTATACTAGTGGTTCATTCTGTTCCCTCCCATCTGTCACCATTATCTACTAATTTAGGTGTCTTATCTAAAATCCTTCCAAGATAAAGTGGCCATATTTAAGTGGAAATTTGAATCACCCTGCTTACCTTTTACAACTTTTGTGTACCATGATGAACTTCTTGGCTTCTAACAGGGAACTTTTCTATGCCAACTCCCTTTCCATCTGACCATATAGCTCTCCTCAGTTTTCTATTTCCAGATTGAAATCTCTCTAGCCTATCAAAGTTTCTAGTGAATACACATGTTCAACTGGGTGCTCTCATCTTGTGTCAAGTCTAGGAAATTGAGTTTATTTAATGTCTAATACTCAGACTTGAATTTTACCACTATAGGTGAGTAGAGCAAAATATCCCCATGCTGGAAGTTGTACAGGGCATTTTCTTAAAGGAAACTACTACCCAAGACTTTAGAATGAACCCAGGGAAGGGCTTGGCTTAAACAGAGTCATGAGAACCTTATGTGAAAACCACTTCTCAGTATGGTTCCTCAGTCACCAGACACTTTTCCCACCTTATGTTACTGCTGGTAACGTGAATATCCTACCTCCTTTCCATTTCCTGGAGAAATGGCACTTATCTCACTCCTATGAGGAGTGACATTAGGAGGGGGTCACATTCATGAAAAGCTATATAATAAGCTTCCAGCTCCTTCAGTTCAGTCAGTCAGTTCAGTCACTCAGTCGTGTCCGACTCTTTGCGACCCCATGAATCGCAGCACGCCAGGCCTCCCTGTCCATCACCATCTCCCGGAGTTCACTCAGACTCACGTCCATCGAGTCCGTGATGCCATCCAGCCATCTCATCCTCGGTCGTCCCCTTCTCCTCCTGCCCCCAATCCCTCCCAGCATCAGAGTCTTTTCCAATGAGTCAACTCTTCGCATGAGGTGGCCAAAGTACTGGAGTTTCAGCTTTAGCATCATTCCTTCCAAAGAAATCCCAGGGTTGATCTCCTTCAGAATGGACTGGTTGGATCTCCTTGCAGTCCAAGGGACTCTCAAGAGTCTTCTCCAACACCACAGTTCAAAAGCATCGATTCTTCGGCGCTCAGCTTTCTTCACAGTCCAACTTTCACATCCATACATGACCACAGGAAAAACCATAGCCTTGACTAGGCGGACCTTAGTCGGCAAAGTAATGTCTCTGCTTTTGAATATACTATCCAGGTTGGTCATAACTTTTCTTCCAAGGAGTAAGCGTCTTTTAATTTCATGGCTGCAGTCACCATCTGCAGTGATTTTGGAGCCCATAAAAATAAAGTCTGACACTGTTTCCACTGTTTCCCCATCTATTTCCCATGAAGTGATGGGACCGGATGCCATGATCTTCGTTTTCTGAATGTTGAGCTTTAAGCCAACTTTTTCGCTCTCCTCCTTCACTTTCATCAAGAGGCTTTTTAGCTCCTCCTCACTTTCTGCCATAAGGGTGGTGTCATCAGCATATCTGAGGTTATTGATATTTCTCCCGGCAATCTTGATTTCAGCTTGTGTTTCTTCCAGTCCAGCGTTTCTCATGATGTACTCTGCATATAAATTAAATAAGCAGGGAGACAATATACAGCCTTGACGTACTCCTTTTCCTATTTGGAACCAGTCTGTTGTTCCATGTGCAGTTCCAGCTCCTTAGAAGAACATTTGTGAGTAAGTCCTGTCCATTTAAGCTCACTAGTAAAGGCCTCTACTAATTCCAGATCTTGGCCTTGGAGGAAATGGGTGGTAGCTTTAGCCATAAGTCATAGGTTCCTAGGTTTCCCTGGTGGCTCAGTGGTCTACTTGGGTAGACCTGAGTTCTAATCCTGTGTCAGGAAGATCCCCTGGAGAAGGAAATGGCTACCCACTCTGACATTCTTGCCTGGGAAATCCCATGGACAGAAGGAGCCTGGCAGGCTATAGTCCATGGGCTCTCAAAAGAGTTGGACATGACTTAGCGACTAAAGCAATAAATATCAATAATATCTAACTTTAAAAAACAATGAGACAAAGGATCCCAAAACTGATAGAAAGATATGAAAAACACATGGACTGAAAATTTATAAGACAGGAATAGAACTGACTCTTAACCACCTGAAATAATGCTTAATCTCACTAAATAGAAATTCAGATTAAAACAATGCTGAGATAGGGAGATGAACTCAGAACTGACACAAGAATTTGAGTTAATGGCCAGGACATTTAAACAGCTACTCTAAGTATATTCCATATATTCAAAATGTTAAGTACAAACATTGAAAACAAAAGGGCCATGAAGTTTAAGAGAAGGAAACTATAGTATTTGAGATTATATAGTCACTAATTGGGATTAAAGGCAGATGAGACATTACAGTAAGAAAGGTTTCTGTGTTTCAAGACATATCAAATGAAGCCATCCAGAGTAAGACAGGGAGAATGACCTAATATGTAAAATGGATAATATACTATGGCCAGTTAGGGTTTCCCCAAGTAGTGTAGTCTTGATTAAATATTCAGATATAATCTATACCTGAAACTAACATGATATTGTAAATCAACTATACATCAATAAAAACAAATATAGGATATATTAATAAATTTTAAATACATACTTTTACATTCAATCATATTTAATAAACACATAAAATGTATTGACCAAATCCAACAATTTTTCATGATAAAAACTCATAGAAAACTAACAACAGAAGGCAACTTCCTCAACCTGATAAAAGGCATCTATGAAAAACTGGTAGTTAGCAGTATAAATTATGACTGGATTTTTGCCCTCTTGATATTAAGACAAGGATTTCTACTTTCTTCACTTCTGGTCAACATTGTATTGGCAAGTCTATCCAATGGAAAAAATCAATAAAAAGAAATAATATTTACTTTGGAAAAGAAAAAAAACTGTCTTTATTCACAGATGACATGATTATCTATGTAGAAAGTCCAATGGAGTCACCAAAAAGATCCCAGAACTAATAAGTTAGTTGAGCAAGGCTGCAGAATATAATTGAATATGAAAAAATCAGTTATATTTCTATATGCCACTGAAGAATAATTGGAAACTAAATATACAATACCATTTACCAGAGCATCAAAATTATGAAACTGTCTAATGAGAAATCTGACAAAGATGTGAGATGCTGTACACTGAACTATTCTGCTGAGTTTATTAAATAAAGCCAAAATAAATGGGGAGGCATATCATATTCATGGATGGGATGATTCAACCCTGCTAACATGTCAGTTATCCCCACACTGATCTATAGACTCAATGCAATCACATTCCAAATACCAGAGGGCTTTACTGTAGAAATTAACAAACTGATTCTAGAATTTATGTGGAAGTTTAAAGAACCAGAACAACTTTGAAAAAGAGGAATAAAGAAGAAATATTGCCATTACCTGACTTCAGATTTTATTATAAAGGTGCAGTATTCAAGAAAGTGTGGTCCTGGTGTAAATAATAGAAAAATAGATCAATGAAACAATATAGTTTCCAGAAATAGACCCACACATATGACCACATAATTTTTGACAAAGTGACAAAAGAAATTCAGTACAGATATGACAGAGGGCAGCAGTAGGAAAGAAGGATTCAAAAAGGACACAAACTTCGATGGGTGACGGGTATGTCACTCTCTTGATTGTGGTGATATTTTTATATATGTCAACTTACAAAATTATATAACTTTAATACATGTGGTATGTTGTGTATAAATTATACTTCAATGAAACTTTCCGTCTCATTTTAATACATAGTTTTTAAAAGACATTTCTTTACTCAAAACTTTTTGTCTTATCTCTGGTGAAGTGAGTATCTCTAATCTTTATCTTCGTTTCTAAAATGGGAGTGATTACATTACCTACTCACAAAGTTCATTAAATTATTAACTGAAATACATGCAAATCACATAGAAAATGCTCAATAAATGGCAAATAATTGCAGTGTCTACATCATCTTGTTAAATGTTGCATAAAATAACATTTTAAATGTATCAAAATATCTTTAACTCACCCTAATTATTAGCTTCTAATTCTTTAGCATTAAATACTACAATGACCATCCTTATATCTCCTTTGCCCACATGCATGATTATCCACTTACAATAAATATCTGCAAGGGAAATCTTTATTTCAAACAAAAAGCATGCATATTTTAAATGTCTGATACATGTTGCCAAGTTTACTTCCAGAAAGCTTTGTGTTAATTTGCATTCCCAGAAGCTCTATATAAGAGTGTTACTTTCTTTTCCCCCCTTCATATCCTAGCTGGTGCTAAGTATTCTTTTTTTTTTTTTTCTTTAATCTTATCTGATACATGAAAAAATAAAAAGAACGTATTTCTTAAATCTTTTACAAAGTCCTTTAAACTTTTAAGAGAAGACTAAAGATATTATTACATAAATGCAGGCACTACTGAGAGGCAATGGAGATCATGTCATAAAAGGATAGGGACCAGTTAGCTTCAGATTTTGCTAGGCACTGTTGATCATCTACCCCATCCTGTTCATCATCTCTTCTTCTTACTGATATAACTTACTTTGCTTCAACTAACCCTATCCACCATGCAGCCCCTTGAACTAAGGGGCAATCAAACAAAGGTGGAAGATGAGAACAGCCAAAATAAATATCAAAGTTTATAATAGTCTGCCACACATAGCTTATTGAGGATCCACAGAGCTCAATTTCTTCCTCCAAAGAAACCACCCAGTGAGAGGTGAGTAAACCTGACCTAGAAATTTCACAAATTACCACCCAAATTCAGAGTTTGGCTGAAGGGAAAAAAACATAATCAAATCTATTCAAAGATGCAGACAGTACTATTACTGAAAAACCCAAATCCTGAACCTCTCTTCCTCTAACCATGATCTGGAAAAGGTGCTAGAATTTGCTATGATTCTCAATTCCCTGCTGGGAGGAGAGCTGAAGGGGAAAACAGAAGGATCATAAAAACTCAGAACTCATTAGCATCAGCAATGAACAGAAAGTCAGTCAAACAGAAGACCAAGAAGAACAGAAACAAAACCTAGAGGAGTGGGAGATGTGAGAAATGACATCTGAAAACACTATCTCCTCAGCTGCCTTCTATTTGGCTTCTTATCTCCTTAAGAGAGTGAAGTACTACTTGAGAAGGATAAAAATTCTCCTTGTGAGAAAAACAGCAAAAGGGAAACTAAACCTGGCTGACTCACTTTGCCATAGTTAAGACTTAATGTTCCACTACTGACATGGTAGCCTATCTGATGTGCTAAGGTCTCTCTCTGTGGAAAACCTCAGGAAAAGTTCCAGGACATTTACTAAGATCTTAGAAGACAAGACAAAGCCCAAGTGTGGCAACCAATTCTGCTTACAGACCCAACTGATGCTTTTTTTTTTTTTTTTTCATATTCACTCCTGTAGTCTGGAGGAAACTCAGCTCTCAAATTATGCTTAAGAAGGAAAATAATTTCCCAACAAGGTGAAATGAGAGTCAAGAAAAATTCATTCAAAATATATCAAAAGAAACAAATGTACTGGTTAGAACTGTATATTTTTAGTATAATTAAGATTTTTTTTTCAAGATTTTGGCCATGCCATCCAGTATGTGGGATCTTATTCCCCAGACCAGGGATCAAACTCATGTCCCCTGCAATGGAAGAGTGAAGCCTTCCCCACTGGACCACCATGGAAGTTCCAATAATTAATTTTTTTAAGTATTAAAAAAAGAGCCAAGAACATACAATGGAAAAAGACAATCTTTTTGATAAGCAATACTGGGAAAAGTGGACAGCTACATGTAAAAGAATGAAATTAGAACATTCTCTAACACCATATGCAAAATTAAACTCAAAATGAATTAAAGACCTAAATGTAAGGCCAGACACGATAAAACTCTTAGAAGAACACACAGGCAGAACACTCTTTGATATAAATTGCAGCAATAATGATATCTAATTAAACTTAAAAGCTTTTGTAAAGGAAACCATAAAGAAAACAAACAAACAAAAAAAAATCAATCCTCAGAATGGGAGAAAATGTTTGCAAATGAAGTGACCAAAGATAAATTAATCTGCAAAATATACAAAGAGCTCACACAGGTTCAGTTCAGTCGCTCAGTTGTGTCCGACTCTTTGCAACCCCATGAATCGCAGCACACCAGGCCTCCCTGTCCATCACCAACTCCCGGAGTTCACTCAGACTCACGTCTATCGAGTCAGTGATGCCATCCAGCCATCTCATCCTCTGTCATCCCCTTCTCCTCCTGCCCCCAATCCCTCCCAGCATCAGAGTCTTTTCCAATGAGTCAACTCTTCGCATGAGGTGGCCAGGTTATTATAAAAAAAATCAAAATACAGGCAGAAGATTTAAATAGACATTTCTCCAAAAAAGACATACAAATGGCCAAAAAGCACAGAAAAGATGCTCAACATCAGTAATTATCAGAGAAATGCAAATCAAAACTGCAGTGAGGTATCACCTCACCTCACACTAGTTAGAATGGCCATCATCAAAAAATCTACAAATAATAAATGCTGGAGATGGTGTAGAACCCTCCTACACTGTTAGTGGGAATTTAAATTGGTACAACCATTATGGAGAATATGGAGGTTTCTTAAAAAAATGAAAATAGAATTACCATATGATCCATTAATCCCATTCCTGGGCATATATTAGGAGAAAAAAACTAAAATTCAAAAAAGTACATGCACCCCAATGTATATTGCAGCACTATTTACAATATGCAGAACATGGAAGCAACATAAATGTCCATCTACAGAGGAACAGATAAAGATGTGGTACATATATACAATGGAATATTACTCAGCAATAAAAAGAACAAAATAATACCATTTGCAGCAATAGGATGGACATAGATACTATCATGAATGAAGTCAGTCAGTCAGAAAAAGACAAATATCATATCACATATGTGGAATCTACAAATATGGTACAAATTAACTTATAAGACAGAAGTAGAGTCACAGATGTAGAAAAAAGCAGTTAACAAAATGGTAAGGGGGGGTAAATTGGGAGATTGGGATTGACATATACACACTATATGTATAAAATAGATAACTAATAATGACCTACTGTACATCACAGGGAACCCTACTCAATACTCTGTAATTACCTATATGGGGAAAGAGTCTAAAAAAGAGTGGATAGACATATATAACTGATTCATCTTGCAGTATACCTGACACAACATTATAACTCAACTGCACTCCAATAAAAGTTATAAAAGACAAAACAAAACAAAAAATGTTAAGGCATCTTTGTAAAGAGTCCACAGAAGGCAATGGAGGAAGATGGATAAGTAGCAAGCAAAACAGATAAAGGTTTTATTCAAAAGGAAATATAAAGGACAATCTCTTCAGAAAATACTGCTTAAATAGGAGGCAACTTAGTAAGAGCTCAAAATGAGATGATAAAACATCAAAATGAAACTTAAAAGGAATGGTGCAAAGCCAAGGAAATTGAGGACTAAAACGTCATAATTGAACTAATATACAGTGTAGAAATAGCAAGTAGTTACTGATGAGAACCAAATGTAACCAGTATCCTTGAGGCAAAAATTCTAACTAGAAATGGAAGTATATCAAAGACATAATTAAAATAAAATCAGAACCTGAAGATCAAAAGGTCATGCTGCACTTAAAAGATGGGTACAAAATTATCACCATTCTATTATTATGGTTATACTATTTAATTTCAAGGGTTAAAAAAAATTTTTAGTCTTCTAGGCAGAAACAGTAAGGGAAGGAGGATAAGACAGACCTCAAAGTTCTCCATTGCAACATTTGTCTGATAAAAAAGCAATGTCTACAAAATGTCAAAACATAAAAAAGTATAACCCTGAAACATGAGGTTGATGCAAAAGTAACTGCAGTTTTTGCAGTGTTGACATTTGCCTTTTATATTGGCATGCATTCACAAATGTGGTTATGTTAAACATCATTTTAATGCACATTTCTTGCTTTAATTTTTTTGGCATTGACATTACTTGTATTTATTTCATGTGTATTTTAGACTATGGAATTGCTGTTAGACAAAAAACAAATTCAAGTGATTTTCTTATTAAATTCAAAATGGGTCGTAAAGCAGCAGAGACAACTTGGAACATCAACAACACATTTGGCCCAGGAACTGCTAAGGAACCAGTGGTTGTTAAGAAGTTTTGCAAAGGAAATGAGAGCCTTGAAGATGAGGAGTGCAGTAGCCAGCCATTGGAAGTTGACAACGATCAATTGAGAGCACTCACTGAAGCTGATTCTCGTACAACTACAGGAGAAGTTGCCAAAGAACTCACTGTCAATCTTTCTATGATCATTTGACATTTGAAGCAAATTGGAAAGGTGAAAAAGCTCAATAAGTGGGTGCCTTGCGAGCTGACTGTAAATTTTTTTATTTTTTTATTTTTTTTTTGCATTTTTTAAAATTTTTTAAATTTTTTATTTATTTATTTATTTTTGATTTATAATTTTTTTGTATTTATTTATTTTTTTACACGAACTCCCAAACATGAACCCCCCTGCCACCTCCCACCCCACATCTTCCCTCCAGATCATCCCCATACACCAGCCCCAAGCGTCCTGCATCCTGCATTGAACATAGACTGGCAATTCATCTCTTACATGATAGTATACATATTTCAATGCTATTCTCCCAAATCATCCCACCCTCTCCCTCTCCCTCTCCTTCTCCCTCAGAGTCCATAAGTCCGCTCTACACATCTGTATCTCTTTTGCTGTCTTGCATACAGGGTCCTCATTACCATCTTTCTAAATTCCATATATATGTGTTAGTATACTGTATTGGTGTTTTTCTTTCTGGCTTACTTCACTCTGTATAATTGGTTCCAGTTTCATCCATCTTATTAGAACTGATTCAAATGTATTCTTTTTAATGGCTGAGTAATACTCCATTGTGTATATATACCACAGCTTTCTTATCCATTCATCCGCTGATGGACATCTAGGTTGTTTCCATGTCCTGGCTATTATAAACAGTGCTGCAATGAACATTGGGGTACATGTGTCTCTTTCTATTCTGGTTTCCTCGGTGTGTATGCCCAGCAGTGGGATTGCTGGGTCATAAGGCAGTTCTATTTGCAATTTCTTAAGGAATCTCCACACTGTTCTCCATAGTGGCTGTACTAGTTTGCATTCCCACCAACAGTGTAAGAGGGTTCCCTTTTCTCCACACCCTCTCCAGAATTTATTGCTTGCAGACTTTTGGATCGCAGCTGTTCTGACTGGTGTGAAGTGGTATCTCATTGTGGTCTGCAAGCAATAAATTTTTTTAAAAAGTCATTTTGAAGTGTCATCTTCTTATTCTATGTGACAACAATGAGCAATGTTTTGTTTGGATTGGATGTGCAATGAAAAGTCGATTTTATATGACAATCTGCAATGACCAGCTCAGTGGTTGGACCGAAAAGAAGCTCCAAAGCATTTCCCAAAGCCAAACTTGCGCCAAAAAAAGGTCATAGTCACTGTTTGGTGGTCTTTTGCCCATATGATCCACTTCAGCTTTCTGAATCCCAGCAAAACCATTACATCTCAGAAGTATGTTCAGCAAATCAATGATATGCACTGAAAACTGCAATGCCTGCAGCCTGCACTAATCAACAGAACAGGTCCAATTCTTCTCCACAACACCACCGAACTGCATGTCGCACAACCAATGATTGAAAATTCAAACAAATTGGGTTACAAAGTTTTGCCTCATCCACCATATTTACCTGACCTCTCACCAACTGACTGTTATTTCTTCAAGCATCTAGGAAACTTTTTGCAGGGAAATACTTCCACAACTAACAGGAGGCAGAAAATGCTTTCCAAAAATTAGTTGAAACCCAAGGCTAGGATTTGTATGCTACAGAAGTAAACAAACTTATTTCTCATTGGCAAAAATGTCTTGATTGCAATGGTTACTGTTGATTAATACAGATGTGTTTGAGCCTAGTTAAAATGATTTAAAATTCATAATCTGAAACCACAATTACATTTGCACCAACCTAATATTTATTTAACTTGATATAAAGATGTCTAGTTTTCCATGAACACATATTCTCCTCTTCTTATAACTGAATTTTGAGTTGAGAATATGGGCATAAAACTAAACAATAGCATTTCAACCTTCTCTTTTACAGATGAGTGTGACTTTAAAACTAAGATTAAATAGTAGCCAAATGGATGTGAGCAAAGTGTAATGTTTCATTCTATATTATGTTCTTCAAGGCACTGAACATGTTCTATATATATTTTTCCCTTTGTGTGGCTCAGAAGTGGTCATGATGTTGAAATCACATTTTGGGTTCAATTGTGACACTCCAAAATGTACATTTTTAGAAGGAAACAGACATAAATCATTATGGCATTGGATGTGGCCATGGATTCTTATATGTGACACAAAAACCATGAGTAATACAAGGAAAATATATAAATCGGATGTCATCAAAATGAAAAACTTTTGTACAAAGGACGTTATCAAGAAAGTGAAAATACAATCTACAAAATGAAAGAAAATTATATGTAAAGCATATCTGATAAATTTAAGTATCCAGATTATACAAAGAACGTCTATCTAAACAACAAAAGGACAAACAACTAAATATTTTCAATGGGCAAAGTATAAACAGACATTTATCCACGGAAGATACACAAAATGCCAAGTAGATATTTGTAAAGATGCTCAATATGATGCCAAAGTAATTATGGAAATACAAATCAAAACAATGAAGTACTACTTCACTCCCATTAACTTCAGTTCAGTCATGTCTGACTCTTTGCGACCCCATGGACTGCAGCATGCCAGGCCTCCCTGTCCATCACCAACTCCTGGAGCTTACTCAAACTCATGTTCATTGAGTCAGGGATGCCATCCAACCATCTCATCCTCTGTCATCCCCTTCTCCTCCTGCCTTAAATCATTCCCAGCATAAGGGTCCTTTCAAATGACTGAGCTCTTCTCATCAGTTGGCCAAAGTATTGGAGTTTCAGCTTGAGCATCAGTCCTTACAAACAATATTCAGGACTGATTTCCTTTCAGATGGACCAATTGGGTCTCCTTGCAGTTTAAGGGACTCTCAAGAGTCTTCTCCAACAACACAGTTCAAAAGCATTAATTCTTTGTCGCTCAGCTTTCCTTATAGTCCAACTATCACATCCATACATGACTACTGGAAAAAACATAGCCTTGACTAAATGGACCTTTGTTGGCAAAGTAATGTCTATGCTTTTTAATATGCTGTCTAGGTTGGTCATAACTTTTCTCCCAAGGAGCAAGTGTCTTTTCATTTCATGGTTGTAGTCACCATCTGCAGTGATTTTGGAGCCCTAAAAAATAGTCTCTCACTGTTCTCACTGCTTCCCCATCTATTTGCCATGAAGTGATGGGACCAGATGCCATGATCTTAGTTTTCTGAATGCTGAATTTTAAGCCAACATTTTCTCTCTCACTTTCATCAAGAGGCTCTTTATTTCTTCGCTTTCTGCCATAAGGATGGTGTTATCTGCATATTTGAGTTTATTGATATTTCTCCTGGGAATTTTTATTCCAGCTTGTGTTTCATCAATCCCAGCATTTCACATGATGTACTCCACATATAAGTTAAATAAGCAGGGTAACAGTATATAGCTTTGACGTATTCCTTTCCCTATTTGGAACCAGTCTGTTGTTCCATGTGCAGTTCTAACTGTTGCTTCCTGACCTGCATAAAGGTTTCTCAAGAGACAAGTCAGGTGGTCTGGTATTCCCATCTCTTTCAGAATTTTCCAGTTTGTTGTGATCAACACAGTCAAAGGCTTTGGTGTAGTCAATAAAGCAGAAATAGATGTTTTTTCTGGAATTCTCTTGCTTTTTTGATGATCCAACATATGTTGGCAATTTGATCTCTGATTCCTCTGCCTTTTCTAAATCCATCTTGAACATCTGGAAGTTCATGGTTCACTTATTGCTGTTGCCTGGCTTGGAGAATTTTGGGCATTACTTTACTAGTGTGTGAGATGAGTGCAATTATGTGGTAGTTTGAGCATTCTTTGGCATTGCCTTTCTTTGGGATTGGAATGAAAACTGACCTTTTCCAGTCCTGTGGCCACTGCTGAGTTGTCCAAATTTGCTGCCATATTGAGTACAGCATTTTCAGAGTATCATCTTTTAGGATTTGAAATAGTTCAACTGCAATTCCATCACTTTCATAGTGATGCTTCCTAAGGCCCACTGGACTTTGCATTCCAGGATATCTGGCTCTAGGTGAGTGATTACACTATCATGATTATCTGGGTCATGAAGATTTTTTTGCATATTTCTTCTGTGTATTCTGGCCACTTCTTAATATCTTTTGCTTCTGTTAGGACCATATCATTTCTGTCCTTTATAGTGCCCACCTTTGCATGAAATGTTCCCTTGTTATCTCTAATTTTCTTGAAGACATCTCTAGTCTTTCCCATTCTATTGTTTTCTTCTATTTCTTTCCATTGATCACTGAGGAAGGCTTTCGTATCTTTCTTTGCTAATCTTTGGAACTCTGCATTCAAATGGGTATATCTTTCTTCTTCTCCTTTGCCTTTCACGTGTCTTCTTTACACAGCTATTTATAAGGCCTCCTCAGACAACCATTTTGCCCTTTTGCATTTATTTTTCTTGGGGATGGTCTTGATCCCTGCCTCCTGGACAATGTCATGAGCCTCCATCCATAGTTCTTCAGGATNATGGGTATATCTTTCTTCTTCTCCTTTGCCTTTCACGTGTCTTCTTTACACAGCTATTTATAAGGCCTCCTCAGACAACCATTTTGCCCTTTTGCATTTATTTTTCTTGGGGATGGTCTTGATCCCTGCCTCCTGGACAATGTCATGAGCCTCCATCCATAGTTCTTCAGGATGGCTATAAAAAAAAAAAAGATGAAAACTCTAAAAAGAAACATGTTCATAACAGAACTATTTATGATAGTCAAGACTTGAACACAACCCATGTGCCCATCAGTAGATGATTGTCTTATGAAGATGTGATAAATATATCTATATATCTAAAATGTATATAAATATATTTATATACAAATAAATAAATATATATAAATAAAGAAAAAAAGAGAACAGAATACAAGTGTTTTCAAGACTATAGATAAATAGAAACCCTATTTCACTGGTGGTGAGAATGTAAAATGGTTCAGCTGCTTTGGAAAACATTTTGACAGTTTCTCAAAAAGTTAAACAAAGAATATACCATGTGACTCTGAATTCCACTCAAAAGAACTGAAAACACCAACTCAATTATATGTGTGTGTACATATATATGTGTGTGTGTGTTCAAAGCAGCACTGTTCTTAATTTAGAAAGCATCCAAATATCCATTCGCGGATGGATAAACTAGAGTAAGTCCCCTACATACAAACGAGAACTATTCCAAGAGTGCATTCATAAGTCCAATTTGCTCTTAAGTCCAGCATTAGCCTAGGTACCCAGCTAACATTTTGTCCTACACTTTAATAGGTTTATAACACTTTTCACAAATACATAAAAAACAAATACAAAAAATAAACATTTTAAAACTTATAGTACAGTACATTGAAAAGTACAACTGTACAGTAGTATAATAAAACATCTGGCATCAAGTGAACAGGGAGGAAGAGTTACTGACTGGAAGAGGGGACAAGGCAGGAGATGGCAGAGCCAAAATTGTTGTTCAGTCACTAAGTCATGTCTGACTGTTTTCAACCCCAGTGACTGCAGCACACCAGGCTTTCCTGATCTTCACCACTCCCTGAGTTTGCTCAAGCTCATGTCCATTATGACGGTGATGCCATCCAACCATCTCATCCTCTGTCCTCCCCTTCTCCTCCTGCCCTCAATCATTCACAGCTCAGGGTCTTTTCTAATGACTCTACTCTTCATATCAGGTGGCCAAAGTATTGGAGCTTCAGCCTCAGTCCTTGCAATGAATATTCAGGGTTAATTTCCTTTAGGATTGACTAGTTTGATCTCCTTGCTGTCCAAGAGACTCTCAAGAGTCTTCCCAACACCACACTTCAAAAGCATCAATTCTTCAGCTCTCAGCCTTTTTTATGGTCCAACTGTCACATCCATATATGACTACTGGAAAAACCATTAGCTTTGACTAGATGGACTTTTGTCAGAAAAGTGATGTCTCTGCCTTTTAATATGCTGCAATTTTGTCACAGCTTTTCCTTCAAGGAGCAGGCATCTTTTAATCTCATGGCTCGTTGAATCTCAACATTAAAAAAACTAAGATCATGGCATCTGGTCCCATCATTTCATGGCAAAAGATGGGGCAAAAGAATTGAAGGCTTATCAACAATAGGAGCTGAAAGACAAGCTGCAATTTCATTCATGCCTGATGTTAATGACACAGGTTCCTGTTCCTTGCTGAGCTCAGTTCTATCTTCCTGTAGTCATGCATGGATGTGAAAGTTGGACTATAAAGAAAGCTGAGCACCGAAGAATTGATGCTTTTGTACTGTGGTGTTGGAGAAGACTCNAAGACAAGCTGCAATTTCATTCATGCCTGATGTTAATGACACAGGTTCCTGTTCCTTGCTGAGCTCAGTTCTATCTTCCTGTAGTCATGCATGGATGTGAAAGTTGGACTATAAAGAAAGCTGAGCACCGAAGAATTGATGCTTTTGTACTGTGGTGTTGGAGAAGACTCTTGAGAGTCCCTTGGACAGCAAAGCAATCCAACCAGTCCTAAAGGAAATCCTAAAGGAAATCAGTCCTGAATATTCATTGCAAGGACTGATGCTAAAGCTAAAACTCTAATATTTTGGCCATTTGATACAAAGAACGGACTCATTGGAAAAGACTCTGACACTGGGAAAGACTGTGGGCAGGAGGAGAAGGAGACCACAGCAGGTGAGATGGTTGGATGGCATCACCTACTAGATGGACATGAGTTTGAGCAAGGTCCGGGAGTTAGTGATGGATGGGAAGCCTGGCGTGCTGCAGTCCATGGGGTCACAAAGAGTAGGACATGACTGAGTGACGGAACTGAACTCATCCCCTTAAAAAAAAAATGATCCAGTGATGTCTGAGTAGTAGCTTTTTTTCCCCCCTCATCATAGATAAGACAGTAACACTGTATTGCATTCTGAAGAGTTACTGCAAGTTTTGTATCCTGTTCTATGTTCAGGTCCTGTGCATCAAAAACTAACAGTGCCTTCCCAAATAGACCTAAGCTATGTGACTGGACAAGTGAATTCACGTTCACCTCTTTAAAAGTTCGCCACTTGAAGGCTCATATGTAGGGGACTTACTATACACCTGTACAATGGATATTATCCAGCCATCAAAAGTATTGACATATGCTTTAATGTAGATGAACCTTGAAAACATGCTAAGTGAAAGAAGCCAAATGCAAAAGATCATGTGTTTTGTGATTTCACTTACATGAAATATTCAAAATAAATAAATCCATACAAACAGAAGACAGATTGGTGGTTGCCAGGGGCTAGTAGATATTGGGAGAAACTGCTGAATGGTAAGGGGCTTTACTTTGGAGTGACAGAATTGTTTTTGAACTAGACAGAGATGGTGGTTGTCCACTGTGAATATACTAAATGTCACTGCATTGTTCATTTCAAGTGGTTAATTTTATGTTATGCGAAATATACCTCAGTAAAATATTTAAGTTTCAAAAGAAATATTTAAGTTCTAACCCTTGATGCCTGCTAATGTGACTTTATTTGGAAATAGGGTCAAGACCTAACTAAGTAAAATGAGGTCAATGGCAGCTTGTGTGAACTGTAACCAATAGCTAGTGTCCTTATAAAAGGAGAAAATATTGGATACAGACCCAATAATAAGGCCATGTTACAACTGGGGCAGAAATCACAGTAGCTGAAGCAGCAAGCTAAGAATGCCAAGAATTTCTTGGTAACCACCAAAAGCTGGGAAGAGGGTAAAAAAGGATTCTTCTCTAGAGCCTTCAGAGTAAGAGTGGTGATGCAAACACCTGTATTTCAGGTTTCTAGCCTCTAGAACTGTGAAAGGATACATTTCCATTGTGTAAGCCACCTAGTAGTCCCTAAGAGATGAATATAGACATGCAGCAGTGACCATGGCCCACAGGGTATAAGCCTCATGATGAGAACTGCAGAATAATAAGCTGTAGGGAGCCTGGGCATAAGCATTTTCTATGCAAATAAAGCAAATCTGTGTCCAAAAAATATAACTTAAGATGTCTTCAGGAAACAAACCATTGTAAGACACAAGACTGGTGTACCGAAAAGATGCGTGATGGAAGACTTGGTGAACTGGTAAAAAGGATTGCAACTTTGTTTTTAAATGCAACTGAAATAAGGAACACCACTGTGAAATGCTGTTAAGTGAAAAAATAAAATCACAGGCATCAAAATATACAGATGGCAAGTTTACGAAGGAGTGCCTATCAAGCATAGCAGAAATTATGTGTCTTCAACAAAAATAAGCTATTGCAAACTTCACTTTTACCAGTAACAACTGCTGTTCAGCATGTTAAATAACATGACTGAGAGCTTATAGGAAAGGTATATGAAATGTTAAATGATGTGTGAAGTTTTCCAATTTCATATATAAAAGTGGATGTGAAGACAAATTCTTTTAATTCTTTAATTTCAAACTCCATGAAAATAAATATATATTATTCAGTTTTATATTTTCAGTTAATATTAATAATATGAATCAGGTATACATAGGTTGTTGAAATACATGGGGATGATCTGGAGGAATGATGTGGGGTGGGAGGTGGGAGGGGGGTTCATGTTTGGGAGTTCATGTACACCCATGGCGGATTCATGTCAATGTATGCCAAATCCAATACAGTACTGTAAAGTAAAATAAAGTTAAAAAAAATACTATCCTATAATTTTAAAAGATTCCCTGGTGGCTCAGATGGTAGAGAGCTTGCCTGCAATGCAGAGACCCAGGTTCGATCCCTGGGTCAGGAAGATCCCCTGGAGGAAGGCATGGCAACCCACTGCAGTATTCTTACCTAGAGAATTCCATGGACAGAGGAGCCTGATGGGCTATAGTCCATGGGGTAACAAAGAGTTGAAGATGACTGAGTGACTAACACTTCACAAATTAAAAAAGATAATTAGAATAGACAAAGTCTACAAATAACTAGTAACCCTAAGTATAAAAAATACTATTCTATTTTATAGAATCAAATGCAGATTCTATCCACATTTGGAAGAACTTATGCATTTGTAAATGGATGAGCTCAACGTATGTCATCAAGCTGAGTCTGTGACTTCCTCTGCGGTAAAACACCCCAGCCTCTAGGCCACCGTTAATGGGCTCCAAAATTTGCCTTCTTTCCAGTTCTTCTTTTATATCACCTCAATGCAAGGACTTCTGCTAGAGCAGAGTTTCTTTACCTGCTAACCATTTCATATTTCCTTTCATTAAACTTTAACTGAAATTCCACCTTCCCTTACATTATGAATGGAAACCAACAGTATTAGGAGTAGCTGTGACTCTGTCACTAATAGGAACCACAAATATTTAAGATCACATTACTGTTGCTGAAAATTGCTTCAAATGTTTCCCAGATTTAGATAAGCTGCTAGACCTTGTTATATAATTCACAGCAGGGAAAATACATTTATAGTACTCTATCAAGCATTTGTTTTATCTTAGATAGTTCAGGGCTGAGGACTCCACAGATTTCCTCAGCAGTTATTTCACTCACCATGAGAATGAGAAAAAAAAAGTCTCTTTATATACAAATAGCATCGTTACATATGTCGCACAAAATTTGACATTACCTTGAATATAGTAGAACAATATCAATAATATGGTCATCATTATATGAGAGATAATACAGAATAAAAAAACTTATACAGTGAAAAATGACACTGCTTGAACAAATTTTCCTTCAGAGCTACACAATCAGTAACACTGGGATGTCTTACAGGCTGCTGCTGCTAAGTCACTTCAGTCGTGTCTGACTCTGTGCGACCCCATAGACGGCAGCCCACCAGGCTCCCCCATCCCTGGGATTCTCCAGGCAAGAATACTGGAGTGGGTTGCCATTTCCTTCTCCAATCCATGAAAGAGAAAAGCGAAAGTGAAGTCGCTCAGTCTGTCCGACTGTTAGCGACCCCATGGACTGCAGCCCACCAGGCTACTCCGTCCATTGGATTTTCCAGGCAAGAGTACTGGGGTGGGGTGCCATTGCCTTCCCTGGTCTTACAGGCTAGCTGTTATAATTAAATGGGATAACATACACCCAGGATGTTATTTGGCATACAGGACAATTCACCATCTATTATTAAGATGATTGTTATATCATACATGTGGTATAAATTAACAGTAGTCCCTAACTTCTCTTCCTTAAATATATCTATGTGTTTATTTTTTCCTCATCAATTTTATTTTAATTTTAATTTTTACTTTATTTTGCTTTACAATACTGTATTGGTTTTGCCATACATTGACATTGATGGTGATGAACAGGGAGGCCTGGCATGCTGCGATTCATGGGGCCGCAAAGAGTCAGACACGACTGAGAGACTCAACTGAACTGAACTTGTTCCGTTGATCAAATTTTTGGGTCAATAAGTGATAGTGTGATTTGACTTGTGGGTCTAGTCTTTAAAATCATTCAGAGGATTTTTTGTTTTCTGAGGTCACCCCAACCAAAACTGTCAGTCCACAAAGAGTGTTATTATCCCTTAATGGCTGAATTTGCTTTCTTTGAACTAGTTAGTTAAAGCTCCATAGGGTCTTCTCGTCTTGTTAGTCTATTTCCACCTCTTCACGGGAAGGTAAATTTCACTGATTGGAAGTAAGAGACAGTAAAACCCTCGTGTGGCCATTATACAAGTCCTTATTTAGAGAACAAATGTTTATGCTACCTTTGCACAGTCAGGATACCACAGTTGTTTAACGGTTGTCATTGGGCAACCAATACATGCCTCCAATACTAAGGATGCTGGAGGTGATGTTTTTGGTAAACAGGCGGGGTTTGTGTTTGCCGAGGTACTTTTACTTCTTTTAATCTTTCCTAAAGTGCATTCCTGTGTTGGATTAACAGTGTGATTAATAAATTATTTATTGTTGGGTTGTTTTTATTTATTCTTAATAGTCAGGATACTAGCAGATACTGACTTAAACTTATGCAGGGAGAAAATGTTTCTTGTTACTCATATTAACATTATTACTTCTATTTTATAATGGATTAGTCCAGTGTTAGGGTTAGGAGTTAATTGTTTGTTGTTGGGATTAGTATTATTTTTATTGTTGAGCTTTAACGCTTTCTTAATTGATGGCTGCTTTTAGGCCTACTATGGTGTTATTGNAAATGTTTCTTGTTACTCATATTAACATTATTACTTCTATTTTATAATGGATTAGTCCAGTGTTAGGGTTAGGAGTTAATTGTTTGTTGTTGGGATTAGTATTATTTTTATTGTTGAGCTTTAACGCTTTCTTAATTGATGGCTGCTTTTAGGCCTACTATGGTGTTATTGGATCTTACTCTCTAGTCAAGGTTGTACCCATTTCTAAAAGCCTGTACCTTTTTAGACTAACTTTTAAGGATACAGTGAGATTTATTTGGATTTTTGGTATCTTTAATGCTGAACTGAAATTCATTTTCTGAACAACCAGCTATCACCAGGCTCGTTAGGTGTGTCACCTCTATGTACAAAGCCTCTTACTATTTTGCCACATAGAAGAGTTGGTTCTTAATAAGCTGTTCATAAGTAGCTCATCTGGTGTCGGGTTACTTAGCTAAAATTCGTTTTGTTAAGTTTTTTGCTAGTTAACTCATTATGCAAAATGTACAACAGGTAATCTTTGCTTTCTTGTACTTTAATTTTTTCTTTCATCCTTCCCTTGCAGTACTTTCTCTATAGCGCCATATTTAGAATTTCTATCTCCTATACTTTATTTATTTATTACTTTACAATACTGTATTGGCTTTGCCATACATTGACATGAATCCACCACAGGTGTACATGAGCTAGCAATTCTGAACCGCCCCCCCCACCACTCTCCCCATATCATCTCTCTGGGTCATCCCAGTGCACCAGCCCCAAACATCCTGTATCCTGTATAGAACCTAGACTGGCGATTCGCTTCTTACATGATAGTATACATGTTTCAGTGGTGTTCTCCCGAATCATCCCACCTTCTTCCTCTTCCAAAGAGTCCAAAAGACCGTTCTATACATCTGTGTCTCTTTTGCTGTCTCACATACAGGGTTATCATGACCATCTTTCTAACTTCCATATATATGTGTTAGTATACTGCATTGGTGTTTTTCTTTCTGGCTTACTTCACTCTNAATGCCATTCTCCCAAATCATCCCACCCTCTCCCTCTCCCACAGAGTCCAAAAGACTGTTCTATACATCTGTGTCTCTTTTGCTGTCTCACATACAGGGTTATCATGACCATCTTTCTAACTTCCATATATATGTGTTAGTATACTGCATTGGTGTTTTTCTTTCTGGCTTACTTCACTCTGTATAATCGGCTCCAGTTTCATCCACCTTATTAGAACTGATTCAAATGTATTCTTTTTAATGGTTGAGCAATACTCCATTGTGTATATGTACCACAGCTTTCTTATCCATTCATCTGCTGATGGACATGTAGGTTGCTTCCAAGTCCTGGCTATTATAAACAGTGCTGCAATGAACATTGGGGTACACGTGTCTCTTTCAGTTCTGGTTTTCTTAGTGTGTATGCCAAGCAGTGGGATTGCAGGGACATAAGGCAGTTCTATTTCTACTTTCTTAAGGAATCTCCACACTGTTCTCCATAGGGGCTGTACTAGTTTGCATCCCACCAACAGTGTAAGAGGGTTCCTTTTTCTCCACACCTTCTCCAGCATTTATTGCTTGTAGATTTTTGGATCACAGCCATTCTGACTGATGTGAAATGGTATGTCATTGTGGTCTTGATTTGCATTTCTCTGATAGTGATGTTGAGCATCTTTTCATGTGTTTGTTAGCCATTAAGGAATCTCCACACTGTTCTCCATAGTGGCTGTACTAGTTTGCATTCCCACCAACAGTGTAAGAGGGTTCACTTTTCTCCACACCCCCTCCAGCATGTATTGCTTGTAGACTTTTGGATCGCTGCCATTCTGACTGGTCTGAAATGGTACCTCATTGTGGTCTTGATTTGTATTTCTCTGATAATGGTGATGTTGAGCATCTTTTCATGTGTTTGTTAGCCATCCGTATGTCTTCTTTGGAGAAATGTCTATTTAGTTCTTTGGCCCATTTTTTGATTGGGTCATTTATTTTTCTGGACTTGAGCTGCATAAGTTGCTTGTATATTTTTGAGATTAGTTGTTTGTCAGTTGCTTCATTTGCTATTATTTTCTCCCATTCAGAAGAAATGTCTTTTTACCTTGCTTATAGTTTCCTTTGTGTTTTTTTTTTAATTTACCAGTTCAAAATGAATTTCTAAAACATGAAAGGCCATACCTCTTATGTCTCAATTTAATTCATAATTAAACTATCAATACTTTGAAAGCCAAAGTACAAATTGATTTGATAAGGACAATATTCAAGACCCAGATAACTATGGCAATGTGATCACTCACCTAGAGCCAGATATCCTGGAAGTGAGCCTTCAGCAGCATCACTATGGACAGAACTAATGGAGGTGATGGAATTCCAGTTGAGTTATTTCAAATCCTAAAAGATGATGCTCTGAAAGTGCTGCACTTAATATGCCAGCAAATTTGGGAAACTCAGCAGTGGTCACAGGACTGGAAAAGGTGTTTTCATTCCAACCCCAAAGAAAGTCAATGCCAAAGAATTCTCAAACTACCACATAATTGCGCTCATCTCACACGCTAGTAAAGTAATGCCCCAAATTCTCCAAGCCAAACTTCGACAGTATGTGAACTGTGAACTTCCAGATGTTCAAGCTGGATTTAGAAAAGGCAGAGGAACCAGAGATCAAATTGCCAACATCCTTCAGATCATCAAAAAAGCAAGAGAATTCCAGGAAAACATCTACTTCTGCTTTAATGACCACACCAAAGCCTTTGACTGTGTAGATCACAACAGACTGTGGAAAATTCTTAAAGAGATGGCAATACCAAACCACCTTACCTGTCTCCTCAGAAATCTGAATGCAGGTCAGGAAGGTTAGAACTGGGCATGGAACAACAGACTGGTTCCAAATCGGGAAAGGAGTATGTCAAGGCTGTATATTGTCACCTGCTTATATAACTTATATGCAGAGTACATCATGAGAAATGCTGGGCTGGATGAAGTACAAACTGGAATCAAGATTGCCAGGAGAAATATTAATAACCTCAGATATGGAGATGACACCACCCTTATGGCAGAAAGTGAAGAGGAACTAAAGAGCCTCTTGATGAAAGTGAAAGAGGAAAGTGAAAAAGTTGGCTTAAAACTGAACATTCAGAAAACTAAGATCATGGCATCTGGCCCCGTCACTTCACGGCAAATAGATGGAGAAATCATGGAAACAGTGAGAGACTTTATTTTGGGGGGCTCCAAAATCACTGCAGATGGTGATTGCAGCCATGAAATTAAAAGACGCTTACTCCTTGGAAGGAAAGTTATGACCAACCTAGAGCAAATTAAAAAGCAAAGACATTACTTTGTCAACAAAAGTCCGTTTAGTCAAGACTATGGTTTTCCCAATAGTCGTGTATGGATGTGAGAGTTGAACTATAAAGAAAGCTCAGCACTGAAGAATTGATGCTTTTGAACTGTGGTGTTGGAGAAGACTCTTGAGAGTTTCTTGGACTGCCAGGAGATCCAACCTATCCATCCTAAAGGAGATCAGTCTTGAGTGTTCATTGGAAGGACTGATGTTGAAGCTGAAACTCCAATACTTTGGCCACCTAATGTGAAGAGCTGAGTCATTTGAAAAGATTCTGATACTGGGAAATATTGAGGGCAGGAGGAGAAGAGGACGACAGAGGATGAGATGGTTGAATGGCATCACTGACTCAATGTACATGGGTTTGGGTGAACTCCGGGAGTTGGTGATGGACAGGGAGGTTTGGTATGCTGCGATTCATGGGGTCACAAATAGTTGGACATGACTGAGTGACTGAACTGAACTGAATGTAAATAAATCTTGCATGTCCTTCATTCCTTCAACAAAGTTGGGTTTTTCTGCTTCAGCTTTTTCCTACACATGCCCTGAAACAGTAGGGGTCACTTTATTGTGGGAAAGAGAATTAGAATTCAATGTTAAAGTAGTGAATGAGCAAATATGTTAATCAAAAGATAAAAATCATGAATCTTTACACAGTTGAATTTGATTATATTGAAATATATTAAAATATGTCAAAAACATGAAAAATTGGCAAAAATTTAACTATGTTATAAGACTTTAACATATTTATCTCATTTTCTGACCAATTAAGCAAAAAATAAAATTACAGAAGATGCAAGCAATAAAGTTAATAAGGTTAATTTAATAGCTGCATAGAATACTACATACCAAGTAAATAGAAAATATAGCTTCTTTCCCAAACCCTCATGGATTATTTACAAAAATAGATCAGTATTAAGCTAGAAAAATATCACAGTTCAATAAACACCTAAATTCAGAAACTGTATAGGACATATAACTTCACAATATAATACAAATAGAAATTAATATAAAGATTCAAACAAATAAACAACATAATAAAACTTCCTGAGTTTTAAAGCTACTATTGAAAATATGTCAGTCAATGAAAGCTACAATTATTGAGAAATACGTGAAAATATATTAAATTTGGTGAAATGTAATGCTTTACTTAATAACAGAGACTGAATGAAAATAAGTAAACATGTAACTAAAGTGAGAAAAAATGAGTCTGTATCTAAGATGAGAGTGAGTAAATAAGACAAAAAAACAAAGTTACAAGCTATGAAAATAGAAAATTGAATAATAAGTGCAAGAGCTATTTCTTGAAAACCATAACAATAGAACAGAAAAAGTTCAGTAAGTCTTAAATGTTATCTTCATGAAGTATTTATGTTGCTCTGCTTCAGTTTTAATGTGTTATATTTTTCTATACACACTCACATATAAATATAGATAATTACATACAATACTTGATGAAAAGGTTACATCCTTGAGAAAGAAATGTAATCTAAAAACGTGTATGTCAAAGCTATTTTCCCTTATGAAATAACTGCAAAAGGTATTATCACATCCTTCCCAGAAAGCTAGCAGTTGTGTGCAATTATGAATTGCTTGTTCTGGCATTCCCATAGAGAGGTGCTGAGGCCTGTCTTGCTCTGCCACACTGATGAAGAGTAAGAGTAACTGCTATTTACCTTGTGGGGAAGAAATGAAATGTCCCTATTTGTTGCCCTTCTCTGGCTTATGCAAAAGTGAAAAAAAAAAATCACTTACATTATAATCCCAAAATAGAGTGGCCAAAGGAGGTTTAAGAATAGTAATGCTTAAATGAGCCTTGTTAGGTTGTTTGCTTTGTTATAATATAAACATTTTGTGACATTCCCCAGATGTCCAGGAAAATCTACTGAACACACAAATGGTTTGTGTGGCAATTATAGGACTAAATACTACATTTGGGATGTCCCAGTGCAGATCAAAGACATAACAAGGGATGTGGTAAGATGGCCTTGAAGCAGAACCAAATCAGTAAGGAGGGATACAAAGTCAGGGGGGAACCATGTAAAAGGAAGACACAGCCATAGTCAGGAAACCATGGGTCTTTTTGCTAGATATAGATTGTGGTTCACGCCTAACCTGAGATGCCTATAAGGGTCAGTGATAACCAACTAATCCTTGGGCTATCTAGCAAAGTAACAGATTATTTTTCATTCTATATCCCAAGCTGTTTATCATGGTTTGAAGTACTTCAGGGAAATTAATCTCTTTAATATTCAATTTACTCACATGACATATTCTTTTTTTTAATTTTATGAAATATGTTTTTTTTAATTTTAATTGGAGGTTAATTACCTTACAATATTGTATTGGTTTTGCCATTCATCAACATTATCATATATGAAATGAATCACCAGTCCAGGTCTGATGCAAGACTTATATTCTATAGACAATGTCTCAGCTATCTATCCTGAAAGTAATTGATATTGGATAAAGAGAGTTCCTTAGTTCTACTACAAATTAAGTCAAGGGTGCCCAAACTGTTCATATCTATGTATTAAAACCTAGTAGCTCAGATGGTAAAGAATCTGCCTGCTATGTTTGAGATCTGGGTTTGCTCCCTGGGTTGGGAAGTTCCCCTGCAGAAGGGAACAGCTACCCACTCCAGTATTCTTGTCTGGAGAATTCCATGGACAGAGGAGTCTGGTGGGCTATGGTCCATGGGGTTGGAAAGAGTAGGACATGACTGAGCAACTTTCACTCATTCATGTATTAAAACCTAAGCCTACAGCTTCATTTAACTAAAACTGAAAGTATATATTTCTCCTCTGTGCCAAGTAGCTCATCATATAGAGGATATTTTACAACTATATTGAGCAATGTTGGAGGTTTCTTAAAAAACTGAAAATAAAGCTACCAGCAAACCAAACCCACTTCTGGACATATATCTGGAGAAAACAATGATTTGAAGGGATACATGTGCCCCAATATTCAATGCAGTGCTGTTTAAATACAATAGCCAAGACATGGAAGCAACCTCAATGTTCATCAATGGATAAATGGATAAAGGAGATGTGGTACATATGTATTAATACAAGGAACATTATTCATCAATAAAAATAATGAAAGAATGTGATTTGCAGCAACATGGATGGACCTAGAGATTATCATATTAAGTAAGGCACAGAAAGACAAAAATCATATCCTATCACTTATACATAGGGCCTTAAAAAATGATACAAATGAACTTATTTACAAAATGAACAAACTAACAGACTTAGAAAACAAACTTATGGTTACCAAAGGGGAAAGGTGAGAGGCAGGGATAAACTAGGAAGTTGGAATTAATGGATAAAAATTGCTATAATAAAATAATCAACTGTATAGCAGAGGGAACTGTATTTAATACTCTGTAATAACTTATATGCAGAGTACATCATGAGAAACACTGGACTGGAAGAAACACAAGCTGGAATCAAGATTGCTGGGAGAAATATCAATAACCTCAGATATACAGATGACACCACCCTTATGGCAGAAAGTGAAAAGGAACTAAAAAGCCTCTTGATGAAAGTGAAAGAGGAGAATGAAAAAGTTGGCTTAAAACTCAACATTCAGAAAACAAAGATCACGGCATCCGGTCCCATCACTTCATGGGAAGTAGATGGGGAAACAGTGGAAACAATGACAAACTTTATTTTTTGGGGCTCCAAAATCACTGCAGATAGTGACTGCAGCCATGAAATTAAAAGGAGCTTACTCCTTGGAAGAAAAGTTATGACCAACCTAGACAGGTTATTCAAAAGCAGAGACATTACTTTGCTGACTAAGGTCTGTCTAGTCAAGGCTATGTTTTTTCCTATGGTCATGTATGGATGTGAGTGTTGGACTGTGAAGAAGGCTGAGCGCTGAAGAATTGATGCTTTTGAACTGTGATGTTGGAGAAGACTCTTGAGAGTCCCTTGGACTGCAAGGAGATCCAACCAGTCCATTCTGAAGGAGATCGGCCCTGGGATTTCTTTGTTGTTTTTTCCTATGGTCATGTATGGATGTGAGTGTTGGACTGTGAAGAAGGCTGAGCGCTGAAGAATTGATGCTTTTGAACTGTGATGTTGGAGAAGACTCTTGAGAGTCCCTTGGACTGCAAGGAGATCCAACCAGTCCATTCTGAAGGAGATCGGCCCTGGGATTTCTTTGGCAGGAATGATGCTAAAGCTGAATCTCCAGTACTTTGGCCACCTCATGCAAAGAGTTGACTCATTGGAAAAGACTCTGATGCTGGGAGGAATTGGGGGCAGGAGGAGAAGGGGACGACCGAGGATGAGATGGCTGAATGGCATCATGGACTCGATGGACGTGAGTCTGAGTGAACTCCAGGAAATGGTGATGAACAGGGAGGCCTGGTGTGCTGCGATTCATGGGGTCGCAAAGAGTCAGACACAACAGAGCAACTGAACTGAACTGAATAATATATATAGGAAAATAATCTGAAAAAATAGGTATATGCAAAATTGAATTAGTTGGCTGTATCCCTGAAACTAACATTATAAATAAATTCTGTGCATGTACTTAGTCACTCCAGTCATGTCCAACTCTTTGTGACCCCATCAACTGCAGCCCGCCAGGGTCCTACAATATAAAATTAAAATTAAAAAAAAAAAAAAAGAGAGAGCAAGATGGCGGAAGAATAGGACGGGGACACCAGTTTCTCCCTCACAGATTCATCAAAAGAANGCATTCCAGCCCGATTCTTAAAAAGCACTGCAGCCCGCACCTCCCTGCCCAGCCCCTGCTTGCTAGTGGCAGATGCAGCCGTCGGTGCTGCTTCTCCACTTGGGGAGTTACCGTTGGGCTTGTAATCTATGGGTTTAAATTATTTATTTATTTTTCCTCCCTGTTATGTTGCCCTCTGTGCTTCCAAGGCTCACCACAGACTCCTCAGTGAGAATGTTTCCTGGTGTTTGGAAACTTCTCTCTTTTTAAGACTCCCTTCCTGGGATGGAGCTCGCTCCCTACCTCTTTTGTCTCTTTTTTTTCCTCCATCTTTTATATTTTTTCCTACTTGTTTTTGAAAACAATGATCTGCTTTTCTGGGTGCCTGATGTCCTCTGCCAGCATTCAGAAGTTGTTTTGTCAAATTTACTCAGCGTTGAAATGTTCTTTTGATGAATTTGTGAGGGAGAAAGTTGTCTCCTTGTCCTATTCCTCCACCATCTTAGCTTGAATCCCTATCTCCTATACTTTAAATTGGAGGGTAAATGTTTGTTTTATCTTATTTTGGTTGTTTAGTTAGAAATGAAGTTTTGGGCTAGGTTTAGTTCAAGATATTCATAGTGTGTGAAATCCTCTAGGTGTAAACTAGGTGCTTTGCTTAAGCTATATCTTGATTTGTCAAAGCACACTTTCCAGTATGCTTACCTTGTTATGACTTGTCTCCTTTCATATGGCTGGTGCGTGTAGATAGATTTGAGTGCATCATGATTATTTGAGGAGGGTGACAGGCAGTGTGTTCCTGCTTCATGGCCTAATTCAACTAAGCACTCTATTCTTAGTTTACTACTAAATCCTCCTTTGGTCATTAGNTACCTTGTTATGACTTGTCTCCTTTCATATGGCTGGTGCGTGTAGATAGATTTGAGTGCATCATGATTATTTGAGGAGGGTGACAGGCAGTGTGTTCGTGCTTCATGGCCTAATTCAACTAAGCACTCTATTCTTAGTTTACTACTAAATCCTCCTTTGGTCATTAGTTTCATAATAACTTTCATATTGGGTTTTCTTAAGATAGAAAATGTATCCCATTTCTTCCCATTCCATAGGTTGCACCTTGACCTAATTTTTTTATGTACTATGATTATGCTTACTTTTGTTCCTTTTTAGGGTTTGCTGAAGATGGCAGTATATAGACTGCATTAGCAAGGATTGGTGACGTCTATTGGGGTTTATCGATTATAGAACAGGCTCCTCTAGAAGGGTATAAAGCACTGCCAAGTCCTTTGAGTTTTGGGCTGTTGCTGGTAGTACTCTGGCAAATAATTTTGTTTCTGTAATTATTTGTGTTTAGGGCTAAGCATAGTGAGGTATCTAATCCCAGTTTGGGTCTTAGCTATAGTGTGTCCAGCTATTATATAGTTACATTCGTCATTTATTTTTATTGTAATTTTGACTTTTTACAGCTTAAAGTTTAACTCTATTTGGTATAGTGCTTTAACACGTTTTATGCCATATTCCTGTTAGCTCGGGTTAATCGTATGACCGCGGTGGCTGGCATGAGATTTACCAACCCTAGGCAATATAATTTAGCCAAGCTTTTGTTTATGGCTTAATTTTTGTCACTGCTCTCTCCCGTGGGGGTGTGGTTAAGCAAGGTGTCATTAGCTACAGATGTGTGCTTGATACCCATTCCTCTTAATCTTGCTGACCTAGAGGGCATTCTCACCGGGGTGCAGATGTTTGCATGTGTAAGTTTATTAAAAGTTAACAGGAAGGCTGGGACCTAACCTATATGTTTATGGAGTTAATATACTCATCTAGGCATTTACAGTGCCTTGCTTTAATTTTAAGCTACATTAACTATGTCATGAGGAAGACCCAGGCACTTATATACTTACTTCGATTGGAGTGCTAATTTGACTATTGAAAATGCGATGTTTGAATAAGTATCTAGGGGAAAGTGTGTTAAAAATGGTGATAGATATTTAAGGGGGACAAAAAGGAAACCGGAGAGAAATAGTAAATAGTGTAAGATATAATGTTTATGTCCTGTAACCATTGACTGTGATGCTCGTGCTTACCATTATGGTGATGCTCAAGATGCAGTTAAGTCCAGCTACAATACGTGCTCCAGGTCAGGGCCTCAGATGGCCATAGCTGAGTCCAAGTATCCCCCAAAATTAAAAAATAACAAATGTATGACAGCACAGTTATGTGTGGGCATGAGCTGATTAGTCATTAGTCCATTGAGATGTCTTATTTAAGAGGAAAGAGTGGGTGATTTTAGGTGAGATGGCCCTGAAGAAAGAACCAGATGTCTGATAAAGTTCATTAAATGGTGACCCCCACAATTAATGGGCCTGGAGTGAGAAGAGAAGTCCTTGCTGAGTGAGTTGCTGGTTTCACGTGGCATGGTTATTAAGCTCATGATCTAGTGGATGGGATACGCATGATGGCAAGGATAGATCTGACTCAAATGTACTATGTACGATCAATGAGTATATGTACTATGTACTGTTAATTGGTAATATGTACTTGCTTGTATGCATGGGGTATATAGTGTAATGGATGTGACTGGTGATAGAAACAAAGTCTGATGCTGTAAAGACCAATATTGCATAGGAACCTGGAATGTCAGGTCCATGAATCAAGGCGAATTGGAAGTGGTCAAAAAAGAGATGGCAAGAGTGAACGTCAACATTCTAGGAATCAGCAAACTAAAATGGACTGGAATGGGTGAATTTAACTCAGATGACCATTATATCTACTACTGCGGGCAGGAATCCCTCAGAAGAAATGGAGTAGCCATCATGGTCAACAAAAGAGTCTGAAATGCAGTACTTGGATGCAATCTCAAATATGACAGAATGATCTCTATTTGTTTCCAAGGCAAACAAATCATAGTTAATATCATAGTTATCCAAGTCTATGCCCCAACCAGTAATGCTGAAGAAGCTGAAGTTGAACGGTTCTATGAAGACCTACAAGACCTTGTAGAACTAACACCCAAAAAAGATGTCCTTTTCATTCTAGGGGACTGGAATGCTAAAGTAGGAAGTCAAGAAACACCTGGAGTAACAGGCAAATTTGGCCTAGGAATGTGGAATGAAGCAGGGCAAAGACTAATAGAGTTTTGCCAAGAAAATGCACTGGTCATAGCAAACACCCTCTTCCAACAACACAAGAGAAGACTCTGCACATGGACATCACCTGATGGTCAACACCGAAATCAGATTGATTATATTCTTTGCAGCCAAAGATGAAGAAGCTCTATACAGTCAACAAAAACAAGACCAGGATCTGACTGTGGCTCAGATCATGGACTCCTTCTTGCCAAATTCAGACTTAAATTGAAGAAAGTAGGGAAAACCGCTAGACCATTCAGGTATGACCTAAATAAAATCCCTTGTGATTATATAGTGGAAGTGAGAAATAGATTTAAGGGCCTAGATCTGATAGATAGAGTGCCTGATGAACTATGGAATGAGGTTCCTGACATTGTACAGGAGACAGGGATCAAGACCATCCCCATGGAAAAGAAATGCAAAAAAGCAAAATGGCTGTCTGGAGAAGCCTTACAAATAGCACTGAAAAGAAGAGAGGCGAAAAGCAAAGGAGAAAAGAAAAGATATAAGCATCTGAATGCAGAGTTCCAAAGAATAGCAAGAAGAGATAAGAAAGCCTTCTTCAGCAATCAATGCAAAGAGATAGAGGAAAACAACAGAATGGGAAAGACTAGAGATCTCTTCAAGAGAATTGGAGATACCAAGGGAACATTTCATGCAAAGATGGGCTCGATAAAGGATAGAAATGGTATGGACCTAACAGAAGCAGAAGATATTAAGAAGAGGTGGCAAGAATACACAGAAGAACTGTACAGAAAAGATCTTCACGACCCAGATAATCATGAGGATGTGATCACTAATCTAGAGCCAGACATCTTGGAATGTGAAGTCAAGTGGGCCTTAGAAAGCATCACTAAGAACAAAGCTAGTGGAGGTGATGGAATTCCAGTTGAGCTGTTTCAAATCCTGAAAGATGATGCTGTGAAAGTGCTGCACTCAATATGCCAGCAAATTTGGAAAACTCAGCAGTGGCCACAGGACTGGAAAAGGTCAGTTTTCATTCCAATTCCAAAGAAAGGCAATGCCAAAGAATGCTCAAACTACCGCACAATTGCACTCATCTCACACGCTAGTAAAGTAATGCTCAAAATTCTCCAAGCCAGGCTTCAGCAATATGTGAACCGTGAACTCCCTGATGTTCAAGCTGGTTTTAGAAAAGGCAGAGGAACCAGAGATCAAATTGCCAACATCCGCTGGATCATGGAAAAAGCAAGAGAGTTCCAGAAAAACATCTATTTCTGCTTTATTGACTATGCCAAAGCCTTTGACTGTGTGGATCACAATAAACTGTGGAAAATTCTGAAAGAGATGGGAATACCAGACCACCTAACCTGCCTCTTGAGAAATCTGTATGCAGGTCAGGAAGCAACAGTTAGAACTGGACATGGAACAACAGACTGGTTCCAAATAGGAAAAGGAGTACGTCAAGGCTGTATATTGTCTCCCTGCTTATTTAACTTATATGCAGAGTACATCATGAGAAACGCTGGACTGGAAGAAACACAAGCTGGAATCAAGATTGCCGGGAGAAATATCAATAACCTCAGATATGCAGATGACACCACCCTTATGGCAGAAAGTGAAGAGGAACTAAAAAGCCTCTTGATGAAAGTGAAAGAGGAGAGTGAAAAAGTTGGCTTAAAGCTCAACATTCAGAAAACGAAGATCATGGCATCCGGTCCCATCACTTCATGGGAAATAGATGGGGAAACAGTGGAAACAGTGTCAGACTTTATTTTTTGGGGCTCCAAAATCACTGCAGATGGTGACTGCAGCCATGAAATTAAAAGATGCTTACTCCTTGGAAGAAAAGTTATGACCAACCTAGATAGCATATTCAAAAGCAGAGACATTACTTTGCCAACTAAGGTCTGTCTAGTCAAGGCTATGGCTTTTCCTGTGGTCATGTATGGATGTGAGAGTTGAACTGTGAAGAAGGCTGAGTGCTGAGGAACTGATGCTTTTAAACTGTGGTGTTGAAGAAGACTTTTGAGAGTCCCTTGGACTGCAAGGAGATCCAACCAGTCCATTCTGAAGGAGATCAGCCCTGGGATTTCTTTGGAAGGAATGATGCTAAAGCTGAAACTCCAGTACTTTGGCCACCTCATGCGAAGAGTTGACTCATTGGAAAAGACTCTGATGCTGGGAGGGACTGGGGGCAGAAGGAGAAGAGAACGATTTTATGCTGGGAGGGATTGAGGGCAGGAGGAGAAGAGGACGACAGAGGATGAGATGACTGGATGGCATCACTGACTCGAATGACGTGAGTCTGAGTGAACTCCGGGAGTTGGTGAAGGACAGGGAGGCCTGACGTGCTGCAATTCATAAGGTCACAAAGAGTCGGACACGACTGAGCCACTGAACTGAACTGTATACGTATTATGTCTGTATTACGTTAATGCTCATGTGCTTGCTTATATGCCTGGTGTATATAATGTAATGTACTATATACATGTTAAGTCTTTATTATATTAATGTTATGTATGCGCCCTGCTTTGGATGGTATTTTATATGATATGTACATGAAAACATAGGTGTGTACTATTAAATATGCAGTTATGTGTGCAGGTTTGTGAAGTGCGAAGTTTGTGTTGGATTGTTAAATTTTTTTGTAAATTTAATACTAATGAGGCTCTTAATGTTTATGGGGCTATATTAACAGTGTTTCAAGGAATAGTTTAAATAAAACTTCAGCTTTGCGTGTTGATAGTAGGGCTATAGCCTCTTTCTTGAGTATTAGGGAGGTTAGTTGTTCTCCTTCTCTGGTTTACAAGACCAGTATATTTAATGTACTACAAAGACTTGTCTTCATTTTAAGAGATTATTTTCAATTGTGCTAGCTATTGGTATTAGTACTAGGATGAGGATGAAATATATAATAGGTGCTAATTGTCCAATAATGATATATGGGTGTTCGACTGGTTGTCCGCCAATTCATGTGAGTGTTAACAGATCTGCTACTAAAATTCAGAATAAGCATTGACTGGTCGGAATATTATGCTTTGTTGTTTAGATGTGTAGAGTAGGGGCATGAGGACTAGAACTAGGACTGAGAGAACTAGGGCCAGGACTCCTCCTAGTTTGTTAGGGATTGATCGTAGAATTGCGTATGCGAATAGGAAGTACCATTCCAGTTTAATGTGAGGGGGTTTGTTAAGTGGATTTGCTAGAGTGTAGTTATCTGGGTCTCCTAGTAGGTCAGGTGCGAATAGTACTAAAAGTATTACTGCTAAGACTAGTAGCAGGGAGCCTATGATGTCTTGAATGGTATAGTAGGGGTGGAATGGAATTTTGTCTGCATCTAATGAAATTCCTGTTGGATTCTTGGATCCTGTTTCGTGGAGGAAAAGTAGATAGACTATGGCGAGTGCTGTGATAATAAATAGAAGGATGAAGTGAAAGGCAAAAAATCGGGTAAAGGTTGCTTTATCTACTGAAAATCCGCCTCAGATTCACTCAACTAGGTTTGTGCCAATATATGGGATTGCTGAGAGGAGCTTGGTGATGACTGTTGCTCCTCAAAATGATATTTGTCCTCATAGTAGGATGTATCCTAAGAATGCTGTAGCTATTACTGCAAATAGGAGAATTACTCCAATGTTTCATATTTCTAGGAAGGTATATGTTCTGTAATATAGACCTCATCCTACATGTATGAATAGGCAGATGAAAAATATTGATGCCCCATTTGCATGTATATATCGGATGATTCAGCCATAATTAACATCTTGACAAATGTGGGTGATGGAGGAGAATGCTGTTATTGTATCAGATGTGTAGTGTATTGCTAGGAATAGGCCTGTTAGGATTTGTAGAATTAGGCAGATGCTTAAGAGGGAGCCAAAGTTTCATCATGATGAGATATTCCATGGGGCTGGGAGATCAATAAATGCATTATTTACAATTTTTATTAGTGGATGCGACTTTCAAATGTTGGTCATTAGTGTTCTTGTAGTTGAATGACAATGATGGTTTTTCATATCATTAGTCGTGGTTAGATTCCGTGTGAGAATAATGATAACATACATTGTGTTTATTTTGAGTATTATTTTTGTGATTGGTTTTGTAGGGTTTTCTTCAAAACTTTCACCTACTTATAGGGGACTAGGTTTGATTGTGAGTGGTGGGGTTGGTTGTGGTATTGTATTAAATTTTGGTGGGTCTTTCTTGGGTTTAATAGTTTTTTTTTTTTTTAGGGGGTATAATGGTGGTTTTTGGTTATACAACAGCTATAGCCATGGAACAGTATCCTGAGATTTGGGTATCTAATAAGACTGTTTTGGGGGCATTTATTACTGGCTTGTTAAGAGAGTTTCTGATGGTTTATTATGTATTGAAGGATGAGGAGGTGGAGATTGTATTTAAATTTGATGGTCTAGGGGATTGAGTTATTTATGATACAGGGGATTCTGGATTTTTTAGTGAAGAGGCCATAAGAATTATGGCTTTATATAGTTATGGTACTTGGTTGGTTATTGTGACTGGTGTATCTTTGTTAGTTGGTGTTGTAGTTATCATGGAGATTACTCATGGAAACTAAATAAGATTGTACTGACTAGGATTGTGACTAGGAAAGAGAGAAACTATAATTTAGTTAGGCCTTTTTGGCTTGTAACCATAGTGGATGTCTTTATTTGGGTTAGTGAAGTGGTCTTTGGTAAAATATTTTCTAGTCAGATTAGGTCTGCAGGTCAAATCATAGTTTCATGCCAATTGTCCTTGAACTAGTCCCACTAAAATACTTTGAAAAATGATCTGTATGAATACTATAAGATCACCAAGAAGCTATACCAGTGCTAACCTTTAAGTTAGAGACTGAGACCACAGCACTCTCCTTGGTGATATGTCACAACTAGACACATGAATATGACTTACAATAATTCTATCAATGTTCCTAGTCCTTTTTATAACTTTCAACTAAAAATTATAAAACACAACTTTTACTACAACCCGAAATTAACATCAACGAGAACACCAAAACAAAGCACCCTTTGAGAAACAAAATGAATGAAAATCTATTTGCCTCTTTCATTACCTCTATAATCCTGGGCCTCCCCCTCATCACTCTCATTGTTCTGTTTCCTAGTCTATTATTCCCAACATCAAATCAACTAGTGAACAACCACCTCGTCTCCCTTCAACAATGAATGTTTCAACTTGTATCAAAACAAATGATGGGTATCCACAATTCCAAAGGGCAAACATGGACATTAATACTAATGTCCTTAATCCTATTTATTGGATCAACAAACCTACTACATCTATTACCTGACTCATTTACACTGACCACACAACTATCAATAAATTTAGGCATGGCCATCCCTCTATGAGCAAGAGCTGTAATTACAGGCTTTTGCAACGAAACTAAAGCATCACTTGCCCATTTCTTACCACAAGGAATACCAACCCCATTAATTCCAATGCTAGTTAATATTGAAACTATTAACCTCTTCATTCAACCAATAGCCCTTGCCGTACGATTAACAGCTAATATCACTGCAGGACACTTAGTAATTCACCTAATTGGAGGAGCCACACTCTCACTAATAAATATTAGCACTACAACAGCTCTTATTACATTTATTATTCTAGTTCTGCTAACAATTCTTGAATTTGCGGTAGCTATAATTCAAGCCTACATACTTACCTTCCTAGTTAGCCTATACCTGCATGACAACACATAATGACACACCAAACCCATGTTTATCATATAGTAAACCCAAGCCCCTGACCCCTTACAGGGGCCTTATCTGCCCTCTTAATAACATCCGGCCTAATCATATGATTTCACTTTAATTCAACAACCTTACTAATGCTTGGCTTAACAACAAATATGCTCACAATATATCAATGATGATGAAATATTGTCCAAGAGAGTATCTTTCAAGGACACCATACCCCAACCGTTCAAAAAGGCCTTCTCTACAGAATAATCCTCTTTATTATCTCTGAAGTCTTATTCTTTACTGGACTTTTCTGAGCATTCTACCACTCAAGCCTTGCCCCTACACCTGAATTAGGCGGCTTCTGACCCCCAACAGGTATTCACTCACTTAATCCCCTAGAAGTCCCATTACTCAACACCTCCATTCTTCTAGTCTCAGGAGTCTCCATTACCTGAGCCCACCACAGCCTTATAGAAGGGAATTGCAACCACAAGTTGCAAGCCCTATTTATTATCATAGCACTAGGTATGTACTTTACATTACTACAAGCCTCAGAATATTATGAAGCACCCTTTATTATCTCAGACGGAGTTTATGGCTCAACCTTCTTCATGGCCACAGGCTTCGATGGCCTCCATGGCTTCCATGTTGTTATTGGATCCACTTTCTTAATCATCTGCTTCTTCTGCCAACTAGAATTTCACTTTACCTCTAACCACCACTTCGGCTTTGAAGCTGCTGCCTGATATTGACATTTCGTAGACATAGTATGACATTTCCTCTATGTTTCTATCTATTGATGAGGCTCATATTCTTTTAGTATTAATCAGCACAACTGACTTCCAATCAGTTAGTTTCAGTCTAACCCGAAAAAGAATAATAAACCTAATATTAGCCCTCCTAACCAGTCTTATACTAGCCACACTACTTGTTACTATCACATTCTGACTCCCCCAACTAAATGTATATTCAGAAAAAAACAAGCCCATATGAATGTGGATTTGATCCCATAGGATCAGCCTGCCTTCCTTTTTCCATAAATTTTTTTTCTAGTAGCCATTACATTCCTCCTATTTGACCTAGAAATTGCACTACTTCTACCACTACCATGAGCCTCACAAACAACCAACCTAAACACAATGTTTGCCATAGCCCTCTTCCTAATCCTCCTAGTAGCTGTAAGCCTTGCCTACAAATGAACACAAAAAGGACTAGAATGAACTGAATATGGTATTTACTTTAAAACAAAAGAAATGATTTTGACTCATTAGATTATGATTAAATTCATAATTACCAAATGTCACTTGTATATATAAATATCACAATAGCATTCACAGTATCTCTTGCAGGACTGTTAATATATCGATCCCACCTAATATCATCCTTTTTATGCCTAGAAGAAATGATTTTATCCCTATTTGTTATGGCCACCCTAATAATCTTAAACTCACATTTTACCTTAGCCAGTATAATACCCATTATCTTACTAGTTTTTGCAGCCTGTAAACAGCACTAGGCCTATTTCTACTAGTAATGGTATCAAACACATACGGCACTGACTACGTACAAAACCTTAACCTACTACAATGCTAAAATATATTGTTCCCACAGTAATACTTATACCCCTAACCTGATTAGCAAAAAAATAACATAACCTGGATTAATTCTACAATACATAGCCTGCTAATCAGCCTCAAAAGTCTACTTCTCATAAATCAGTTCAGTGATAATAGCCTTAACTTTTCATTAGTCTTTGACTCTTTGTCCACACCACTATTAATTCTAACTATATGGCTTCTTCCCCTGGTATTAATAGCTAGCCAACACCACCTATCAAAAGAAAGTTCAGTTCAGTTCAGTTCAGTCACTCAGTCGTGTCCGACTCTTTGCGACCCCATGAATCACAGCACGCCAGGTCTCCCTGTCCATCACCATCTCCCGGAGTTCACTCAGACTCATGTCCATCGAGTGCGTGATGCCATCCAGCCATCTCATCCTCGGTCGTACCCTTCTCCTCCTGCCCCCAATCCCTCCCAGCATCAGAGTCTTTTCCAATCAGTCAGCTGTTCACATGAGATGGCCAAAGTACTGGAGTTTCAGCTTAGCATCATTCCTTCTGAAGAAATCCCAGGGCTGATCTCCTTCCAAATGGACTGGTTGGATCTCCTTGCAGTCCAAGGGACTCTCAAGAGTCTTCTCCAACACCACAGTTCAAAAGCATCGATTCTTCGGCGCTCAGCTTTCTTCACAGTCCAACTTTCACATCCATACATGACCACAGGAAAAACCATAGCCTTGACTAGGCAGACCTTAGTCGGCAAAGTAATGTCTCTGCTTTTGAATATACTATCCAGGTTAGTCATAACTTTTCTTCCAAGGAGTAAGCATCTTTTAATTTCATGGCTGCAGTCACCATCTGCAGTGATTTTGGAGCCCAAAAAAATAAAGTCTGACACTGTTTCCAC
>SJYX01005522.1:183827-223329 GCA_006410675.1 Oreotragus oreotragus | reverse complement strand
TTTCCTCTATCTCTTTGCATTGATTGCTGAAGAAGGCTTTCTTATCTCTTCTTGCTATTCTTTGGAATTCTGCATTCAGATGCTTATATCTTTCCTTTTCTCCTTTGCTTTTCGCCTCTCTTCTTTTCAGTGCTATTTGTAAGGCTTCTCCAGGCAGCCATTTTGCTTTTTTTCATTTCTTTTCCATGGGGATGGTCTTGATCCCTGTCTCCTGTACAATGTCACGAACCTCATTCCATAGTTCATCAGGAACTCTATCTATCAGATCTAGGCCCTTAAATCTATTTCTCACTTCCACTGTATAATCATAAGGGATTTGATTTAGGTCATATCTGAATGGTCTAGCAGTTTTCCCTACTTTCTTCAATTTAAGTCTGATAAACTCCTTATCAAAAGAAAACCTAACCTGAAAAACAAACAAAAAAAATTTTTTTTTACTATATTAATCTTGTTACAACTATTCCTTATCATAACCTTACCGCCACAGAACTAATCTTTTATATCCTATTTGAAGCAACACTAGTCCCAACACTCATTATTATTACCCAATGAGGGAACCAAACAGAATGCCTAAATGCCGGCCTCTACTTCCTGTTTTATACACTAGCAGGCTCCTTAACCCTACTAGTTGCACTAGTTTACATTCAAAACACAGTAGGATCTTTAAACTTCCTAATACTTCAATACTGAGTACAATCAATGCCCAATTTCTGATCAAATGTCTTCATATGATTAGCATGCATAATGGCTTTTTTAGTAAAAATACCATTAAACGGCCTCCACCTTTGACTACCCAAAGCCCATGTAGAAGCTCCTATTGCAGTCTCCATAGTCCTTGCAGCAATCCTACTAAAGCTAGGAGGATATGGCATACTACAAATCACATTAGTCCTAAACCCAGTAACCAACTTTATAGCATATCCATTCATCATATTATCCTTATGAGGCATAATCATGACTAGCTCAATTTACCTTCGCCAAACAGACCTAAAGTAACTCATTGCATACTCCTCTGTTAGTCATATAGCACTTGTCATTGTAGCTATTCTCATTCAAACACCTTGAAGCTACATAGAAGCTACCACCCTAGTAATTGTCCACAGCCTTACATCCTCCAAACTTTTCTTCCTAGAAAACTCCAACTATGAACAAATTCACAGCTGAACAATAATTCTAGCCCAAGGCCTACAAACATTTCTCCCACTAATGGCCACCTAATGACTCCTAGCAAGCCTAACTAACCTAGCTCTACCTCCAACAATCAACCTGATTGGAGAAATGTTTGTAGTAATATCGACCTTTTCATGATCCAATATTACAATTATTTTAATAGGGTTGAATATAGTAATAACCACTCTATACTCCCTCTACATACTAATTACAACACAACGAGGGAAATACTCCCATCATATCAACAACATTTCATCTTCCTTCACACGAGAAAATGCACTTATATCATTGCACATCTTACCTTTGTTACTTCTATCCCTAAGCCCAAAAATTATTCTAGGGCCCCTGTACTGTAAGTATAGTTTAAAAAAAAAAACACTAGATTGTGAATCTAACAATAGAAGTCTATTATCTTCTTATTTACCAAAAAAGTACACGAGAACTGCTAATTCTATGCCTCCATGTCTAACAACATGGCTTTTTCAAACTTTTAAAGGATGGTAGTTATCCGTTGGTCTTAGGAACCAAAAAATTGGTGCAACTCCAAATAAAAGTAATAAACATATTATCTTCCTTCACATTAACCACCCTACTCCTACTAACAGTGCCTATTATAATAACAAGCTCTGACACCTACAAAACCTCTAATTACCCACTCTACATAAAAACAACCATCTCATATGCCTTCATTACCAGTGTAATTCCCACAATAATGTTTATTCATACAGGACAAGAAAAAATTATTTCAAACTGACACTGACTGACTATCCAAACTCTTAAATTATCACCCAGCTTCAAAATAGACTACTTCTCAATGATATTTGTCCCAGTAGCACTATTCATTACATGATCCATCATAGAATTCTCAATATGATATATACACTCAGACCCCAACATTAATCAGATCTTCAAATATCTACTCTTATTCCTCATCACAATACTTATTATTGTCACTGCAAACAACCTCTTTCAACTATTCATTGGCTGAGAAGGAGTTGAAATTATATCATTCCTACTTACTGAATGATGATATGGACGAGCAGACGCAAACACAGCAGCCCTACCAGCAATCTTGTACAACCACTTTGGCGATATTGGATTTATCCTAGCAATAGCATGATTCTTAGCTAATCTCAACACCTGAGATCTTCAACAAATCTTCATGCTAAAACCAGATAACTCCAACCTACCCCTAATAGGCCTAGTATTAGCTGTAACTGGAAAATCTGCACAACTTGGCCTATACCCATGACTACCCTCTGCAATAGAAGGCCCAGCCCCTGTCTCAACACTACTTCACTCAAGCACAATAGTAGTAGCAGATGTTTTTCTACTAATCCGCTTCTATCCATTAACAGAGAATAACAAATTTTCCCAGTCCATTTTACTATGTCTAGGAGCTATCACCACGCTATTCACAGCATTATGTGCCCTCACCCAAAACAACATTAAAAAAATTGTTGCCTTCTCTACATCCAGCCAACTAGGCCTCATAATAGTAACAATTGGCATTAACCAACCCTACCTAGCATTCCTCCATATCTGCACCCATGCTTTCTTCAAAGCCATGTTATTCATATGCTTTGGTTATATTATCCACAGCTTAAATGATGAACAAGACATTCGAAAAATAGGGGGCAAAGTAATGTCTCTGCTTTTGAATATACTGTCTAGGTTGGTCATAACTTTTCTTCCAAGGAATAAGAGTGTTTTAATTTCATGGCTGCAGTCACCATCTGCAGTGATTTTGGAGTCCCCCAAAAATAAAGTCTGACACTGTTTCCACTGTTTCCCCATCTATTTCCCATTTGGCATAGTCAATAAAGCAGAAGCAGATGTTTTTCTGGAACTCTCTTGCTTTTTCTATGATCCAGCAGATGTTGGCAATTTGATCTCTGGTTACTCTGCCTTTTCTAAAACCAGCTTGAACATCAGGGAGTTCATGGTTCACGTATTGCTGAAGTCTGGCTTGGAGAATTTTGAGCATTACTTTACTAGCGTGTGAGATGAGTGCAATTGTGTGGTAGTTTGAGCATTCTTTGGCATTGCCTTTCTTTGGGATCGGAATGAAAACTGACCTTTTCCAGTCTTGTGGCCACTGCTGAGTTTTCCAAATTTGCTGGCATATTGAGTGCAGCACTTTCACAGCATCATCTTTCAGGATTTGAAACAGTTCAACTGGAATTCCATCACCTCCACTAGCTTTGTTCATAGTGATGCTTTCTAAGGCCCACTTGACTTCACATTCCAAGATGTCTGGCTCTAGATGAGTGATCACATCATCATGATTATCTGGGTCGTGAAGATCTTTTCTGTACAGTTCTTCTGTGTATTCTTGCCACCTCTTCTTAATATCTTCTGCTTCTGTTAGGTCCATACCATTTCTGTCCTTTATCGAGCCCATCTTTGCATGAAATGTTCCCTTGGTATCTCATGAGTGCAGCACTTTCACAGCATCATCTTTCAGGATTTGAAATAGCTCAACTGGAATTCCATCACCTCCACTAGCTTTGTTTGTAGTGATGCTTTCTAAGGTCCACTTGATTTCACATTCCAGGATTTCTGGCTCTAGGTGAGCAACCACACCATCATGATTATCTGGGTCATGAAGATTTTTTTTGGTTTGTGACATTATCCTGGTTGTGAAGATCTTTTTTGCATAGTTCTTCTGTGTATTCTTGCCACCTCTTCTTAATATCTTCTGCTTCTGTTAGGTCCATACCATTTCTGTCCTTTGTCAAGCCCATCTTTGCATGAAATGTTCCCTTGGTATCTCTAATTTTCTTGAAGAGATCTCTAGTCTTTCACATTCTGTAGGGTTCATAAATATTCTATATATACATACATCTGATTATAACAGACTGAATTATGGGAAAGGCATGTGCAATAGAGCCTCTTGTTATGTAACTTGCAACTGTCCATCAAAACGCTCAGTCCACACCCACATAAAATCTCTAATTTTCTTGAAGAGATCTCTAGTCTTTCACATTCTGTAGGGTTCATAAATATTCTATATATACATACATCTGATTATAACAGACTGAATTATGGGAAAGGCATGTGCAATAGAGCCTCTTGTTATGTAACTTGCAACTGTCCATCAAAACGCTCAGTCCACACCCACATAAATGAAAATGTAAAAACCCTATTTTGCATGTGCCCAGACACACCCCCTTCCCTGACTGGCCTTGAGTATATGCTCATTTGCATTTTTCACAGGGCAGAACCAAGAGAGGAAGACAGGAAGTATAAAAAGGAAAGCCAAGACCTACTCACATGTTTTGGGAGTGCTTATTTAACAGAAGACTTGTTCACTAGGACTGTAACCAGTTTGGTTTTTTTTAATCACTGCAGTTATGATATATGAGTTGAGATGTCCTGTCAGAGCTATAATTAGTCTGTCATTCAAGGCCTCATAAGACAAGAGAGAGGGGAATAAACTAACCTGACAAACCCTAAAGGTCCATCAACAAGTAAAAGGGTAAAGTATTTTGTGTGTGTGCATGTGTGCATATGTCTGTGCATGTTTGTGTGCTTAGTTCCTTTAGCAGAGTCCAGTACTTTGTGACCCTTCCCCCCAGGCTATAACCTGGGTTACCATTTGCTTACTCCAGGGATTCTTTGCAACCCAGGAATCAAATCTGAGTCTTATTTCCCCTGCACTGGTATATGGAATTTTTACCACTGTATTAGTCTCTTAATCTCCAGCATATTGGCAGGCAGCATATTGGCAGGCTACATACAGTCCGTGGGGTCACAAGAGTTGGACACGACCTAGTGACTAAACCACCACACAGAGATAGAGAGTAAATAAATAGTTGCCTAGGGGGCATGAGGATGGGGAATGACTGCAAATGGGCACAGGGACTTTATGGGAATAAGGGAACCGTTCTAAAACTGGGTTATGGTGATGGTGGCACAACTGTATAAAATTATTAAAAATCAGGTGGTGCTAGTGGTAAAGAACCAGCCTGCCAACACAGGAGACGTTAGAGATGTGGGTTTGATCCCTGGATTGGAGAAGATCCCCGGATTGGAGAAGATCCCCTGGAGGAGGGCGTGGCAACCCACTCCAGTATTCTTGCCTGGAGAACCCCATGGACAGAGGAACCTGGTGGGCTCAGTGCACAGGGTCACACAGAGTCGAAAATGACTGAAGCAATTTAGCACACTTAAAATGAGTGAATTTTATGACATAAAATATTTATCTCAATAAAATTATTTTAAGTAAAATACTCACAAGAAATTAAAAAATAAATCTGAGGTAGTACATTGGGCAGTCCTGAGGCTCTGTCTCTTGCTTCCACAGTGTTTGAATGGAATAGATGCAGGGATGCCCCTTCCTCCAACGCCTGTCCACCCTCCAATATCCTGGGCTTCCAGACCAGCCAACACCTTCTTTTGAGCTTAGCTCCTTACTGATCAACCATGAGCTCCCAGACTCAGAATGATGCCACCCAGGTAGAGGCTGCTGACAACTGCCCAGTCAACATGTATCTGCACGCCTCCTACACTCACCTTTCTGGGCTTATTTCCACCACGATGTTGTGGCTCTGGAGTGTATGGGCCACCTTCTCAAGGAATTTGAAACAGGCTGGAAACTGGTCCCTGGGAACCTTTGCTGCAGTGCTTCCACCTGGACAAACCTCTCCTCTTCTGGAGCAACAAAATACAAAGAAACTGTAAGGAACTAAAAATAACTGCATGCATGTATAATTGGGACAAATTATGAACAGTAAGAGAAAAAGACTGAAAACCCAACTGCTACTTCTCAAGAATTAGAAGCAAAAACAGCGTGTTGGGAGCAAAAACAAGGTACTGCACCCGATCCCTGTACTCAGCATCCCTGGACCTGTCCCCGCCTCATTCCACTTGAGAGGCCAGCACACTCCCCCGCAGGCAGCCAGTAAGGCAGCCTGTTTCTAGTTTTCACTCCCTCATGCTTAACCCTAACCCAAAAGGAGCAGGGTAAAACCCAGGACGCTGCGGAAGCCATCGAGCTCAGGAAAAAGCACCTGAAATCAGCCTTCATGGACCTGCAGGCCCGGGGCTCTGCCAGGGCAGCCCACACCTTCTCGACTTCCCAGACGGCAGGAAGCCCCCCTGGTATCAGGGCTTCTGCCTGAAGCCCCTTTGTACAGCCACTAGGCAGCTTGTTAACCACCCTGGAGACTTACCTAAGCCTTGCACTAAGTAGAAACAATAAAGCTTTTTGTAGCCAAAAAAAAAAAAAACACTTGAATGTTTACATCCTGCTGTAACATTTTCATACCTTTTATAGTCCCAGCCTCCTCCCAACAGATTGTAAGTTGCACTCAGGGAAGAACCATTCATGCCTTGCTCCTGGTTGTAGCCCCACCATCCACGCTATGCCTTTCACAGAGCAGGGGCTCAAACAGCTGTTGAATATACTGAATAAATTGCTTGAAGTGAAGTCGCTCAGTCGTGTCTGACTCTTTGCGACACTATGTACTGTAGCCTACCAGGCTCCTCCATCCATGGGATTTTCCAGGCAAGAATACTGGAATGGGTTGCCATTTCCTTCTCCAGGAGATCTTCCCAACCCAGAGACTGAACCCGGGTCTCCTGCATTATAGGCAGATGCTTTACCATCTGAGCCCTCAGGGAATAAATTGCTTAGGCAATTTCAAAAAAAAAAAATCACAGACACTTAAAGTTCTTAAAAATCCTACTCAGCAATAAAACACACTCAACAACATGGATGAACATTATGAAAGAAGCCAGAAACCACTGACTACTATATTATATGATTCCATTTATAAAATTCTAGAACAGCGAAAACTACATATTCTGAATAGTGGTTTCCTGGGAGAGCAGGGGGCAGGCACTTAGTGGGAAGGGGTACAAGAGAACTCTCAAAGGTGATGGCAGTTATATAGGTGTTCAGTTTAGTTGCTCAGTCGTGTCCAACTCTTTGTGACCCCATGGACTGCAGCATGACAGGTTTCCCTGTCCATTACCAACTCCTGAAGTTTACTCAAACTCATGTCCATCGCAGTGGTCATGGCATCCAACGATCTCATACTTTGTTGTCCTCGTCTATGGGATTTTCCAGGCAAGAATACTGGAATGGGTTGCCATTTCCTTCTCCAGGAGATCTTCCCAACCCAGAGACTGAACCCGGGTCTCCTGCATTATAGGCAGATGCTTTACCATCTGAGCCACCAGGGAATAAATTGCTTAGGCAATTTCAAAAAAAAAAAATCACAGACACTTAAAGTTCTTAAAAATCCTACTCAGCAATAAAACACACTCAACAACATGGATGAACATTATGAAAGAAGCCAGAAACCACTGACTACTATATTATATGATTCCATTTATAAAATTCTAGAACAGCGAAAACTACATATTCTGAATAGTGGTTTCCTGGGAGAGCAGGGGGCAGGCACTTAGTGGGAAGGGGTACAAGAGAACTCTCAAAGGTGATGGCAGTTATATAGGTGTTCAGTTTAGTTGCTCAGTCGTGTCCAACTCTTTGTGACCCCATGGACTGCAGCATGACAGGTTTCCCTGTCCATTACCAACTCCTGAAGTTTACTCAAACTCATGTCCATCGCAGTGGTCATGGCATCCAACGATCTCATACTTTGTTGTCCTCGTCTCCTCAAGACTTCAATCTTTCCCAGCATCAGGGTCTTTTCAAAGGAGTCAGTTCTTCGCATCAGGTGGCCAAAGTATTAGAGTTTCAGCTTTAGCATCAGTCAATAGCAATGACTATTCAGGACTGATTTCCTTTCAGATTGACAGGTTGATCTTGCAGTCCAAGGGACTTCTCAAGAGTCTTCTCCAACACCACAGTGCAAAAGCATCAATTCTTCAGCTCTCAGCTTTCTCACATCCATACATGACTACTGGAAAAATCATAGCTTTGACTAAGTGGACTTTTGTTGGTAAAGTAATATCTCTGCTTTTTAATATGCTGTCTAGGTTGGTCATAAATTTTCTTCCAAGGAGCAAGTGTCTTTTAATTTCATGGCTGCACTCACCATCTGCAGTGATTTTGGAGCCCAAGAAAATAAAGTCTGTCACTGTTTCCATTGTTTCCCCATCTTATTTGCCATGAAGTAGCTGGATCTTTGAAAAAATAAGAGAGTTCCATAAAAACATCTATTTCTGCTTTATTGACTATGCCAAAGCCTTTGACTGTATGGATCACAATAAACTGTGGAAAATTCTGAAAGAGATGGGAATACCAGACCACCTGACCTGCCTCTTGAGAAACCTGTATTCAGGTCAGGAAGCAACAGTTAGAACTGGACATGGAACAACAGACTGNATATGTCCTTCCAGTGAACACCCAGGACTGATCTCCTTTAGGATGGACTGGTTGGATCTCCTTGCAGTCCAAGGGACTCTCAAGAGTCTTCTCCAACACCACAGTTCAAAAGCATCAATTCTTCAGTGTTCAGCTTTTTTTATAGTCCAACTCTCAAATCCATACATAGCCACAGGAAAAACCATAGCCTTGACTAGATGGACCTTTGTTGGCAAAGTAATGTCTCTGCTTCTTAATATGCTGTCTAGGTTGGTCATAATTTTGCTTCTAAGAAGCAAGCATCTTTTAATTTCATGGCTGCAATCACCATCTGCAGTGATTTTTGGAGCCCAGAAAAATAAAGTCAGCCACTGTTTCCCCATCTATTTTCTATGAAGTAATGGGACTGGATTCAGTGATCTTAGTTTTCTGAATGTTGAGCTTTAAGACAACTTTTTCACTCACCTCTTTCACTTTTATCAAAGGGCTCTTTAGTTCTTCTTCACTTTATGCCATAAGGGTGGTGTCATCTGCATATCTCAGGTTATTGATATTTCTCCCAGCAATCTTGATTCCAGCTTGTGCTTCCTCCAGCCCAGTGTTTCTCATGATGTACTCTGCATATAAGTTAAATAAGCATGGTGGCAATATACAGCCTTGACGTACTCCTTTTCCTATTTGGAACCACTCTCTTGTTCCATGTCCAGTTCTAACTGTTGCTTCCTGACCTGCATACAGGTTTCTCAAGAGGCAGGTCAAGTGGTCTAATATTTCCATCTCTTTCAGAATTTTCCACAGTTTATTTTGTTCCATACAGTCAAATGATTTGGCATAGTCAATAAAGAAGAAATAGATGTTGTTGTTGTTTTTTTTTCTGGAACTCCCTTGCTCTTTGATGATCCAGCGGGTGGTGGCAATTTAATCTCTGCTTTCTCCGCCTTTTCTAAAACCAGCCTGAACATCAGGGAGTTCACGGTTCATGTACTGCTGAAGCCTGGCTTGGAGAATTTTCAGCATCACTTTACTAGCGTGTGAAATGAGTGCAATTGTGCGGTAGTTTTAGCATTCTTTGGCATTGCCTTTCTTTGGGATTGGAGTGAAAATAGACCTTTTCCAGTCCTGCAGTCACTGTTGAGTTTTCCAAATTTGCTAGCATATTGAGTGCAGCTTTTTCACAGCATCATCTTTTAGGATTTGAAATAGCTCAACTGGAATTCCATCACCTCCACTAGCTTTGTTTGTAGCGATGCTTTCTAAGGCCCACTTGACTTCACATTCCAGGATGTCTGGCTCTAGGTGCATGATAACACCATTGTGATTATCTGGGTCATGAAGATTTTTTTTATGTAAACTCAATTTTTATTCTTCTATATAATACAAGGACATAAGCATAAAATCTCCTTAAAGTGCTTGCAACCCTGAGGTGATGTCCTTGGGTATATAAAGTATACAGCAATAGCAAATGAAATCTGAGCTCCAGAAATGAAAATGGACTTCAAACCATAATTTAATATTTATGCAATTACACACATACCAATAGTATTCTATCCCTCATCTAGTCTCTGAATCCAACTAAATCAACTGCCTTGCAGTTTGCACACTGGACAGCCTGACTCCCTAGTTATATTTCATCATACACAATGCCTCCTTTTCACTGAAATTTAATAAATTAACATGTGATTTACATATAGGGATTTCTATACAGTGAACATTGCCAGAAGGCACACCAGTTTTTGACAACAGCATCTGCCCACATAAAAACTTTTGCCCCCAGAGGGAACTTGATGCACTTGGGTATATAAAGTATACAGCAATAGCAAATGAAATCTGAGCTCCAGAAATGAAAATGGACTTCAAACCATAATTTAATATTTATGCAATTACACACATACCAATAGTATTCTATCCCTCATCTAGTCTCTGAATCCAACTAAATCAACTGCCTTGCAGTTTGCACACTGGACAGCCTGACTCCCTAGTTATATTTCATCATACACAATGCCTCCTTTTCACTGAAATTTAATAAATTAACATGTGATTTACATATAGGGATTTCTATACAGTGAACATTGCCAGAAGGCACACCAGTTTTTGACAACAGCATCTGCCCACATAAAAACTTTTGCCCCCAGAGGGAACTTGATGCTGTCTGATTATAGTATCCTTGGGAGGAGTGTCCTTGAGGGTCCCCTAGGATCCTCCAGAGGTGAGGTTTTTCACATCATCTGAGGGCTGCATCAAAGGTATGGCTGACTGAAAGAGGTGGGAGGTCATGGCAATTGCATTAAAGAACCAGAAAATGTGATGTCCTCTGTGGTCAGGATGCACAAGGCATCTACTGCCCCAATGGCATAACAGCTGGGTTGACTGTGGAGCCTGAGGGCAGAGGCCAATGGGCCTTTTATAGGAGATCATTGTGCTTCTTGCACATCAACCTAATGGATGGCCAAAGATTCTTCAGTCAATAGTGGAGACCTTTTACTGAATATTCAATTTTCTCAAAAGTTTCATAAACTATGGTGAGGGCAAATGCTATGAGAATCTAAAGGAGAGTTCATTATATTATCTATATATTATCATCTTCCCTCTGAGGATAGCATATAAGTGTAAATAAAAAAGTAGACAAATGGCTATAAGGTGACTCAAGCTAGAGAGTGGCTTTTGCCCTAAAACAATTGTCAGGCCTGAAAAGCAAAATCTTGCAAACAAAATATAACTTTTTCTGGCCCACTGATACACAATGATCCTGAGTCCCTCCTTGATTCACAAACTCTATTTTTCTGAGGAATATTCTCCATTAATATTCATTTTGTGTCAGAATTACTACAAACGGTAACCAGTGCAGCTTTATCCTCATTTCAAGCAGTGACTCCATCCTGGTCCTACCATCTGTCTGCTCATTTCACTTATCAGAAGTGGCCTGCAGAAACTGGATACATTTTCATTCAGTGCATAGATCCTTCAGAAGAACTCTTCAAATTCTCCTAGAACTTGTTCATCACACTCCACTGCCACGGCACTGTCCACAGGGATGCAGTTAAATGCTTCCAGCTGATAGCTTGAGGTGAAACCTGTGGCTTCCATTTCTATGATCTTTTCTGCTTGTTCCATGGTGCAGCAGAGCTTGGCTTCCAAGACTGGGTGGAAGCCCCCCGGGAGCTGGGTGCCAGACGAGCTGGCCTACTCACTGGGCAGGAGGGTGCTGTTGATTGTGGCCAGAGGCCCTGAGAGGGCTTGTCCCTGCTCCTGGCTAGTATTCACACTCATGTGGCCTCCATTTAAGCTGTCACCCAGATCTACCCCTTTTTTTCTTGTTTTCTTTGGAGAAGTCCAAGGAGGTGTCCAAGGAGGAAGACAAAGATGCTGTCTTTCTGTCAGATTCTCCTGTGGAAGGCACAGGGATCACAGGCTGGACTAGTGAAGAGTTGTAACTGGGGGGAGGGGTTTTGTACTGGAGTCTCTCATTCTCTGAGCTGGCCCATTTCCAGTATCCTTTGTCTGGTGAAGGGATCTCCCCAGAGAAGCCTACATATACACCCCCAAATATGGAGCTTTGTCTCTTTGGAACAGGGTTTGCACTGGAGGTGTGATATCTGTCACACCTGACCATTAGTCCATGCTCCATGAAGTTTTTCAGGTTAAGAAGGGTTTGCCTCCCTTCCTAAGTCTGGAGTCCCTAGTCCATGTTTACATCTTAGCTGTACTATATTTTTGTTCAGAAGATAGACACTGTAATCAAACTGCAACTTCTCTCCTCCTTTTGGATATAATGGAAACTCTCTCTCCTTTTCAGTCAGCTTGTCATTAAAATTATCTTTGATTGTTGATCTAGATCCCTTATGAATTACAAGATATCTGAGGGGCACTTGTAGGAAAAAGGAGATCATGGATATACCAAATGTGCAGTATAACCAAGGGCAACAGTAATCCTCCCATCATCTTTTGCTTGGAAGTCCTCAGAACTGGGCAACCTGACACCACATACAAATTAATATTTATGCTCATTCAAATCAATAGGGTAAATGTAGGAAAGTTCAGATAGTAACTGCCTGCAATGACTTGTCAACTGAACATTAGTCTTCAGAAAGAATTCTCTTTTCACAGTGCACTCCTTTCTCAACTCATTTAGGGATTGCTTTTGAAGTTGAAGCTTGAGGTGCTCAGCTGAAAATGTACTTCCTTTGTCCTATAATGCAATTTGTTCTTTACGCAGCAAGACTTCCTCCTGTCCCAAAGCTTTCTTCTGTCTTTCCAGTTCATTCCAAAGCACCAGAATTTTTTTTTCTTTTTTTTTTTGTATTTATTTATTTTTTTGCACGAATTGCAGGCACTCACTTTCTTTTTTCAGCCCATTGCTTGTAGATGTGAGTATTAGTTTTTCTTCAATTTCCTTTCTAATTTTCTGAACAGTTACCTGAGTCTGGTTAATTGCACACTGGGCTCTATGAAGCTGCAGCAAAAAGAAGACATCATAAGAATTTCAAACACAGTTCTGATACACCTGATGAAGAATATTCTTCTAAGCATTTGAATAACCCTTATGTTCAAATGGAGCACCATAATAGCCATCATTCAGCCCCAAGATTATTTCATTCTGGTTGCGGGCATGAATCTGTTGACCCAGGTATTTCAACCCATCCAAACAGACTTTCCATTCAATCAACAGCTGGTAGATGTCCTCCTTTCTACCCCATATCTTCACCACAAAACAAGACACAGATGTTTCCAGACAGTCTGGCATTATTCCAAAATCAAGACTCTGCCATGTTGGATTCAAGGAATTCTTAATCACTTTACTCTTATAAAATTATTTGCATACCTTTTCACTGTTACACAAGTGAAGTGTGAAGTAGGTATCAAGGAGCTGATGGCCATTCCTATTAACAATGTTCCGAACAACAATAATCCGAAGATGTCTAAGATGCTGCTTCTGAGATGACAGCTCCATATGCAGGGCCCCTGCGACAGAACCTGGCGGAAGCACGGCAGCCCAGCCTGTGGGTAGTGGGGCGAGTGGGCCCCAGACCAATGCTGAAGATCTTTTTTGTACAGTTCTTCTGTGTATTTTTGCCACCTCTTCTTAATATCTTCTGCTTCTGTTAGGTCTCTACAATTTCTGTCCTTCATGGAGCCCATCTTTGCATGAAATGTTCCCTTGGCATCTCTAATTTTCTTGAAGAGACCTCTAGTATTTCCAAGTCTATTGTTTTCCTCTATTTCTTTGCATTGATCACTGAGAAAGGCTTTCTTATTTCTCCTTGTCATTCTTTGGAACTCTGCATTCAAATGGGCATATCTTTCCTTTTCTCCTTTGCTTTTTGCTTCCCTTCTTTTCACAGCTATTTGTAAGACCTCTTCAGACAACCATTTTGCTTTTTTGTATTTCTTTTTCTTGGATGGTCTTGATTCCTGTCTCCTGTACAATGTCATGAACTTCCATCCACAGTTCATTAGGTATTCTGTATATCAAATCTAGTCCCTTAAATCTAGTTCTCACTTCCACTGTATAGTCATACAGGATTTGATTTAAGTCATATCTGAATGACTGAGTGGTTTTCTCCACTTTCTTCAATTTCAGTCTGAATTTGGCAATAAGGAGTTCATGATCTGAGCCACAGTCAACTCCTGGTCTTGTTTTTGATGACTCTGTAGAGCTTCTCCATCTTTGGCTGCAAAGAATAGAATCAATCTGATTTCAGTGTTGAGCATCTGGTGATGTCCATGTGTAGAGTCTTGTCTTGTGTTGTTGGAAGAGGGTGTTTGCTATGACCAATGTGTTCTCTTGGCATAACTCTATTAGCCTTTGCCTTGCTTCATCCTTGTCTAGCTCAATGAAACTTTGACCCATTTCCTGTAGGGCTACCCAATACCAAGGGGCCATGGTAAAGTTCTGATAAAACTTGAGAATGAGAATGAGAATGGAATAGCAAACCACTTCAGTATTCTTGCCTTGAAAACCCCCCAAACTGTATGAAAATAAAAAAGATATGACAGCAAAAGATGAAACTTCCCAGGTCAGTAGATGCCCAATATGCTACTGGAGAAGAGTGGAGAAATAACTGCACAAAGAATGAAGAGACAGAGCCAAAGTGGAAATGCCCGGTTGTGGATCTGACTGGTGATGGAAGTAATGTCTGATGCTGTAAAGAACAATATTGTATAGGAACCTGGAATTTTAGGTCCATGAATCAAGGTAAATTGGAAGTGGTCAAACAGGAGATAGCAAGAGTAAACATCAACATTTTAGGAATCAGTGAACTAAAATGGACCAGAATATGCAAATTTAATACAGACAACCGTTTATATCTACTATTGTGGGCAAGAATCCCTTAGAAGAAATGGAGTAGCCCTCATAGTCAACAAACGGTTCTAAAATGCAGGACATGGTTGCAGTCTCATAAATGACAGAATGATCTCTGTCCCATGATGATCTACAAGACCTTCTAGAACTAACACCACCACCAACAGCAACAACAACAACAAAAAAGGTGATGTCCTTTTCAAAATAAGGGACTGGAATGGAAAAGTAGGAAAGTCAAGAGATACCTGAAGTAATAGGCAAGTTTGGCCTTTTGCCTTGAATGAAGCAGGGCAAATGCTAACAGAGTTTTGCCAATAGAAGGCACTGGTAATAGCAAACACCCTCGTCTAACAACGAAAGAGATGACTCTACATATGGACGTCACCAGATGGTCAATACTGAAATCAGATCGATTATGTTCCTTGCAGCCAAAAATGGAGAAACACTATACAGTCAGCCAAAAAAAAAAAAAAAAAATTGGAAGTGGTCAAACAGGAGATAGCAAGAGTAAACATCAACATTTTAGGAATCAGTGAACTAAAATGGACCAGAATATGCAAATTTAATACAGACAACCGTTTATATCTACTATTGTGGGCAAGAATCCCTTAGAAGAAATGGAGTAGCCCTCATAGTCAACAAACGGTTCTAAAATGCAGGACATGGTTGCAGTCTCATAAATGACAGAATGATCTCTGTCCCATGATGATCTACAAGACCTTCTAGAACTAACACCACCACCAACAGCAACAACAACAACAAAAAAGGTGATGTCCTTTTCAAAATAAGGGACTGGAATGGAAAAGTAGGAAAGTCAAGAGATACCTGAAGTAATAGGCAAGTTTGGCCTTTTGCCTTGAATGAAGCAGGGCAAATGCTAACAGAGTTTTGCCAATAGAAGGCACTGGTAATAGCAAACACCCTCGTCTAACAACGAAAGAGATGACTCTACATATGGACGTCACCAGATGGTCAATACTGAAATCAGATCGATTATGTTCCTTGCAGCCAAAAATGGAGAAACACTATACAGTCAGCCAAAAAAAAAAAAAAAAAACGCACAGACACACACACACACACAAGAAAAGATCAGGAGTGGACTGTGGCTCAGATCATGAACTCCTCAGTGCAAAATTCAGATTTAGATTGAGGAAAGTAGAGAAAACTGCTAGAAGATTCAGGTATGATCTAAATCAAATCCCTTACGAGTATACAGTGGAAGTGACAAAAAAATTCAAGGGATTAGACCTATAGACAAAGTGCCTGAAGAACTATGAATGAAAGTTTGTGACATTGTACAGGGGGTGCTGATCAAGACCATCCCCAAGAAAGAGAAATGCAAAAATTCAAAACAGCTGTCTGAGGAGGTCTTACAAATAATTGAGAAAAGAAGAGAAGTGAAAGGCAAAGGAGAAAAGGAATGACATATCCATCTGAATGCACAGTTCCAAAGAATAGCAAGGATAAATAAGAAAGCTTTCCAGAGTGAACAAAGCAAACAAATATATAGTGGAAAACAACAGAATGGAAAAGACTAGTGATCTGTTCAAGAAAATCAGAGATACTAGGTAACATTTCATGCAAAGAGGGGCACAATAAGGACAGAAATGGTATGAACCTAAAAGAAGCAGAGGATATTAAGATGAAGTGGCAAGATATTAAGGAGAGTTGGTAAGAATACACAGAATTATTAAAAAGAAAGGTCTTAATGACCCAGATAACCACGATGGTGTGATCACTCACCAAGAGCCAGATATCCTGGAATGCGAAGTCAAGTGGGCCTCAGGAAGTATCACCATGAACAAAGCTAGTGGAGGTGATGGAATTCCAGTTGAACTATTTAAAATCCTAAAAGATGATGCTGTGAAAGTGCAGCACTTAATATGCCAGCATATTTGGAAACATCAGCAGTGACTGCAGGACTAGAAAAGGTCAGTTTTCATTCCAATCCCAAAGAAAAGCAATGCCAAAGGATGTTCAAACTATCACACAGTTGCACTCATCTCACATACTAGCAAAGTAATGCTCAAAATTTTCCAAGCCAGGTTTCAACAGTACATAAACCATGAACTTCCAGATGTTCAAGCTGGTTTTAGAAAAGGCAGAGGAACCAGAGATCAAATTGCTAACATCCATTGGATCATCAAAATAAGCAAGAGTGTTTCAGAAAAACATCTACTGCTGGTTTATTGACTACACCAAAACCTTTGTGTGAATCACAGCAAAATGTGGAAAATTATTCAAAAGATGGGAATACGAGACCACCTTACCTGTCCCCTGAGAAATTGGTATGCAGGTCAAGAAGCAACAGTTAGAACCAGACATGGAACAACGGGCTGGTTCCAAATTGGGAAAGAAGTAGGTCAAGGCTGTATATTGTCACCCTGTTTATTTAACTTGTATGCAGAATACATCATGAAAAATGCCAGGCTGGATGAACCACAAGCTGGAATCAAGATTGCTGGGAGAAATATCAATAATCTTAGATGTGCAGGTGACACCACCTTTATGGAAGAAAGTGAAGAAGAACTAAAGAGCCTCTTGATGAAAGTGAAAGAGAAGAGCAAAAATGCTGGCTTAAAAGCCAACATTCAAAAAACTAAGATCACAGCATCCAGTCCCATCAATTCATGGCAAATAGATGGGGAAACAATGGAAACAGTGACAGATTTTATTTTGAGGGACTCCAAAATCACTGCAGATGGTGACTGCAGCCATGAAATTAAAAGACACTGGTTACTTGGAAGAAAAGATACGACTAACCTAGACAGCCTCTTAAAAACCAGAGACATTACTTTACCAAAAAAATTCTGTCTAGTCAAAGCTATGGTTTTTCTAGTAGTCATGTATGTATGTGAGAGTTGGACTATAAGGAAAGCTGAATGGTGAAGAACTGATCCTTTTGAAGTGTGGTATTGGAGAAGACTCTTGAGAGTCCCTGGAACTGCAAGGAGATCAAACCAGTCAATCCTAAAGGAAATCAGTCCTGAATATTATTTGGAAGAACCAATGCTGAAGCTGAAACTCCAATACTTTGGCTACATGATGCAAAGAACTGACTCATTGGAAAACACCCTGATGCTAGGAAAGTGAAGGCAGGAGGAGAAGAGGATGACTGAGGGTGAGATGTTTGGATGGCATCACTGACGATGGACTTGAGTTTAAGCAAGCTAATTGGTGATGCCTGGAGTGCTGCAATGCATGGGTTCATAAAAAGTCAGGCACGATCGAGTGACTGAACTGAACTGGAGTCCATTAAGAAGATTATAGTAAAACAGTTTTTAAAATGCATAAAAGCACAGAATGGAAAGTTATTTGTGCTCTGAGATAATCACTATTACAACTCTGGTGTGCTTTTTTTCCCATTAATTATATAAACAAAACTGAAATTTTTTGCTACCAACTTTTTGCATTAATGTTTTGAAGCAATGTCTTTAATTTTTATTGGAGTTTTGTTGCTTTACAAAATTGAGTTCGTTTCTGTTGTACAAGTAAGTGAATCCACTGTATGTATACATTCTTTTATACATAGGATGGGTTTCCTATGTATAGGAAGGGTTTCCTTCTTATTTTGATACCTACAGAGCATTGAGTAGATTTCCCTGTGTTCTAAACTTCATTCTCACTAGTTATCTATTTTATATATGGTAGGGTATATACATCAATGTCAGTCTTCCAGTTCAACCCACCCCACTTCCCAACTTGTGCACACTATCCGCACATTTTTTTTCTATATCTGTGTCTTTATTTCAGCTTTGTAAATAAGTTCATCCATGTCATTTTTGTAAATTACATGTATAAGCAATCTTACACAGTATTTGTTTTTCTCTTTCTGACTTATTTCACTCTCTATGAAAGCCTCTAGGTCTATCCATCTCTCTCTACAAATGGTACAAATTAGTTTCTTTTTATGGCTGAATAATATTCCATTATATATATGTACCACATCTTCTTTCTCGATTCCTGTGTTGATAAACGTTTAGGTAGCCTCCACATCTTGATTATTGAAATTAGTGCTCCAATGAACATTGGAGTACATGTATCTTTTGGACTTATTGTTTTATTAGGATATATGCCAAGGAGTGGGTTTTCTGAGTCATATGGTAGTTCTTTTTTTTTTTTTTTTTTTTTTTTTACTTTTAAAGGAACCTCAATACTGTTCTCCATAATAACTATATCAATTTACATTCCCACAAAGAGTATAAGAGCTTTACCTTTTCTTCACATCCTCTAGAGCATTTATTCTTTGTAGATTTTTTGATGATAGCCATTCTGACCGGGGAAGGCAATGGCACCCTACTCCAGTACTCTTGCCTGGAAAATCCAATGGACAGAGTAGCCTGGTGGGCTGCAGTCCATGGGGTTGCTAACAGTCGGACAGACTGAGCGACTTCACTTTCACTTTTCTCTTTCATGCATTGGAGAAGGAAATGGCAACCCACTCCAGTATTCTTGCCTGGAGAATCCCAGGGATGGGGGAGCCTGGTGGGCTGCCATCTGTGGGGTCACACGGAGTCGGACACGACTGAAGTGACTTAGCAGCAGCAGCAGCCATTCTGACTGCTGTGAGGTGTTACCTCACTGTAGTTTTGATTTGGAGTTTTCTAATGATTAGTAATACTGAGAATCTTTTCATGTTTGTTGGCTATCTGTATTTCTTTATAGAAAGGTCTGTTTAGTTCTTCAGTCATTTTTTGAATGGGTTATTACTTCTTTTGATATTGGAATTCATGAGCTGTTTGTGTATTTTGTATATTAATCCATTGTCAGTTGCTTCAGTTGCAAATATATTATTCCATTCTGAGGTTTACCTTTTCTTCTTGTTTATGGTTTCAGTGACTAGACAAAAATTATTTTTTAAAGGAGTATATCATCTGTATATTGTCACCCTCTTTATTTAACTTATATGCAGAGTACATCATGAGAAATGCTGGACTGGATGAACCACAAGCTGGAATCAAGATTGCAGGGAGAAATATCAATAACCTCAGATATGCAGATGACACCACAATTATGGCAGAAAGTGAAGAACTAAAGAGCCTCTTAATGAAAGTGAAAGAGGAGAGTGAAAAAGTTGGCTTAAAACTCAATGTTCAGAAAACTGAGATCGTAGCATCTGGTCGCATCACTTCACGGCAAATAGATGGGGAAACAATGGAAACAGTGAGAGACTTTATTTTGGGAGGGGGGCTCCAAAATCACTGCAGATGGTGACTGTAGCCATGAAATTAAAAGAAACTTGCTCCTTGGAAGAAAAAATTATGACCAACCTAGACAGCATATTAAAAAGCAGAGACATTTGTGGATTAGAAAAGGGATAGGACATCTACTCCAGTTTTCTTGAGCTTCCCTTGTGGCTCAGCTGGTAAAGAATCTGCCTGCAATATGGTAGACCTGGCTTTGATCCCTAGGTTGGGAAAATCCCCTGGAGAAGGGAAAGGCACTCCAGTATTCTGGCCTGGAGAATTCCATGGACTGCATAGTGCATGGTATGACAAAGAGTCAGATATAACCGAGTGACTTTAATTTTCACTTTGTCTGATATAAGTATAGTTACTCCCACTTTCTTTCATTTTCCATTTGCATGGAATATCTTTTTCCATCCCCTCATTTTCAATTTGTATGTATCTCTAGATCCAAAATGTGGGTTTCTTATAAACAGCATATGTACAGATCTTGTTTTTATATTCATCCAGGCAGTGTCTGTCTTTTGGTTGAAACTTTAATCCCATTGCATTTAAGGTAATTATTGATATGTATGTTCCTTTTCTCATTTTCTTAATTGTTCTGACTTTGTTTTAGTATATCTTTTTCTTCCTGCCTAGCATTTCTTGTAAATCTGATTTGGTGGTGCTAAATTATCTTAGCTTTCCCTTGTTTTTTATTTTTGTTTGTTTTTGTTTTTGCTTTGTTTGTTTGTTTGTTTTTGATTTCTCCATCAAATTTGCTGGGTAGATGAATATTTGTTGTAGTTTTTTCTCTTTAATCTCTTTAAATATATTAAACTATTTTCTTTTGGTCTACAGAGTTTCTGCTAAAAAAACTCAGCTCTTAACCTTATGGGGATTACCTTATGAATTATTTGTTGCTTTTCTCTTATTTCTTTTAATATATTTGTTGTTGTTGTTGTTGTTAATTAGATTACTATAAGTCCCAGTGTGTTTCTCCTTAGGTTTATCCTATATGGGACTCTCTGCACTTCTTATATTTGGCTGATTAATTCCTCTCCCATGTTATGTAAGTTTCAATTATAATCTCTAAATATTTTCTCAACAGTCCTTTCTTCTTCTGGGACTTCTATTATTTGAATGTCTCTTTGTTTAAAATATCCCAGAAGTCTCTGAGACTGCCCTCATTACTTTTCTTTTTTTTTTAAATTTTTTTCTACTTTGTAGCAATTATTTCTATCATTCTAACTTCCAATTTATTTATCTATCCATTCTGCTGCCTTAGTTATTCTGCTATTGATTTGTTCTAGTTTAGTTTTCAGCTCAGTTATTGTGTTTTTCATCACTGTTTGCTTGTTCTTTAGTTTTTCTAGGCCCTTGCTAAAAATTTCTTTTATCTTTTTGAGCCATGTCATTTTTTGCATCTCTGAGATAGTGGATCATCTTTACTATAATTACTCTAAATTCTTTTTAAGTTATATTGCCTTTTTCCTCTTCATTTATTAAGTCTTGTATGTTTTTACCTTGCTCCTTCATCTGTAACATATTTCTTTGTCATCTCATTTTGTCTAAGTTACTGTTTGTGGTATATTTTGCAATAGGTTGCAGGGTCATATTTCCTCTTTTGCAGTCTGCTTCCTTGTGGTTGTGATTGGCTCATGGCCTTGTGTTGGCCTCTTGTTGGGAGGGACTGGTTCTTGTACTTTAGTGGCTGGAGCTGAGCCTTGTCCCTCTGATTGGCAGTACCACTTGGGTTTTTGTGTTTGGGGGTCTCTGTTAGCTTCATACAGCTTTACTCAGCCTGTCTGCTGCTGGATGGGGCTGTGTTTCTATCTTGCTGGTTGTTTAATGTGAGACATCCTCCACTGGAGCCTTTAGGCTATTGGGTGGTGCCAGGTCTTGGTGCTGATACGAAGACCTTTGGGAGATCCCACACCAATTAATATTTCCTGGGCCTGGGAATTCACTGATGCCCTTGACTCACCACTTCCACCCTGTAGGCTAAAGCCCAACCTCTGGCAGGGGAAAAAGACTCTACAAGCCACATGATATGGCCAGGAAAAGAAAGCAAGCAGAAAAATAAAACCAAACATATACAGCAATGATAACAGTAACAGCTAAAAAAAGAAAACAATCAGACAAACAGAACTGAAGATAAATGATCAAAACAAAATGAAACAAAAAAAGAGAAGCAAACAAAAAATAAAGGAAACAAAAAGCAAGAAAACAAAGAACCAGAAAAAAAAAAAGCAAAAAAAAATTGAAATAAAAGATAAAAACAAAGTAAAACAAAAAAAGAGAGAGAGAGAGAGAAAATGCAGCAAAGTAAAAATTCAGTTCAATTCAGTTCAGTCGCTCAGTCGTGTCCAACTCTTTGCAACCCCATGAATCGCAGCACACCAGGCCTCCCTGTCCATCACCAACTTCCAGAGTTCACCCAGACTCACGTCCATCAAGTCAGTGATGCCATCCAGCCATCTCATCCTCTGTTGCCCCCTTTTCCTCCTGCCCCCAACCCCTCCCAGCATCAAAGTCTTTTCCAATGAGTCAACTCTTCACATGAGGTGGCCAAAGTACTGGAGTTTCAGCTTTAGTATCAATCCTTCCAAAGAAATCCCAGGCTTGATCTCCTTCAGAATGGACTGGTTGGATCTCCTTGCAGTCCAAGGGACTCTCAAGAGTCTTCTCCAACACCACACTTCAAAAGCATCAATTCTTCAGCACTCAGCCTTCTTCACTGTTCAACTCTCACATCCATACATGACTACTGGAAAAATTAGTAAAATATAAATATATAGAAAAAATTTTAAAGGAAATAATAAAACAGCAGAACACAATGAAGCATAAATAATAGTGATAATATTATTTTCCTAAGACCTCTGCCGTCAGTGTCACAACTAACCCTCACCTCCTCAGGAGATCCTCCAATACCTTTAGGTAGGTCTCTGGATGTATTGTGGGCACTGTGGGGTCAGCTCTGACTTCAATCTGACCCAGCTTCCATGTGTACTTGCCCTCAACTTCCACAGCTGCTAAGACTAGACCAGTCTCAGTTGTGGGAACATTTGTTTTCCATTCAGATATTACCAAGGGGCAGGTTTATCATGCTGATTTCAGAGATTTAATTCACCACTTTTGAACCTGCACAGAGAGATTTCTGTTGTTCTTCTTTGGTTGCACAACCTCTAGGATTCAGCTTTATCTTTTGCTCCACCTCTGCCTATGGACTTCCTTCAGGAGTATGTTCTCCACCCAGGGGATCAGGAGCAAAAGTAGCAACTTACTGGAACACAGTTACTCACTCAGGCCAGGGAGGAATAAGGCAGGCACAACTGGGGTGTGCATAAAGAGCCTGAAGTGACAGAGACTGGTAGGAAGTTGCAACAGACTGTGGCACACTTTCTCTGATGGGAGTCCTTCCTAGCGCCAATGGATGCAGGAGCTGGTGTGTGGGGAGAGACCAGGATAGTGGCTATGCCCCTTGTGCACCACTAAGAAATCTTTTTATATTTCCAAGGCAATGCTTCCTCTACAAGCATCTTTGGCAATGGAGCCTCTCTCTTCATTCCCCAGAACCCTTCATTCCCATCCCTTTAGGTTATCGCCACACAGCCAATGGCAGTCATCTCGCCAGATCTGCTCTCTTAACCCCATGTTTTAACACTTTGCCCCAATTGGCATTGCCAAATTACCATTTCAGGCTGGGGTGCCCAGGGTTTATTCTCAAAAAACCTTGCAGGTCCACTGGAGCTTCCATGGGCAAGGGAGGCTTTCAGGGTGGAAATCATCAGAACCCCAGAGCCTGCATGTGTAGAGGAGGCTTTNACTTCCACCCTGTAGGCTAAAGCCCAACCTCTGGCAGGGGAAAAAGACTCTACAAGCCACATGATATGGCCAGGAAAAGAAAGCAAGCAGAAAAATAAAACCAAACATATACAGCAATGATAACAGTAACAGCTAAAAAAAGAAAACAATCAGACAAACAGAACTGAAGATAAATGATCAAAACAAAATGAAACAAAAAAAGAGAAGCAAACAAAAAATAAAGGAAACAAAAAGCAAGAAAACAAAGAACCAGAAAAAAAAAAAGCAAAAAAAAATTGAAATAAAAGATAAAAACAAAGTAAAACAAAAAAAGAGAGAGAGAGAGAGAAAATGCAGCAAAGTAAAAATTCAGTTCAATTCAGTTCAGTCGCTCAGTCGTGTCCAACTCTTTGCAACCCCATGAATCGCAGCACACCAGGCCTCCCTGTCCATCACCAACTTCCAGAGTTCACCCAGACTCACGTCCATCAAGTCAGTGATGCCATCCAGCCATCTCATCCTCTGTTGCCCCCTTTTCCTCCTGCCCCCAACCCCTCCCAGCATCAAAGTCTTTTCCAATGAGTCAACTCTTCACATGAGGTGGCCAAAGTACTGGAGTTTCAGCTTTAGTATCAATCCTTCCAAAGAAATCCCAGGCTTGATCTCCTTCAGAATGGACTGGTTGGATCTCCTTGCAGTCCAAGGGACTCTCAAGAGTCTTCTCCAACACCACACTTCAAAAGCATCAATTCTTCAGCACTCAGCCTTCTTCACTGTTCAACTCTCACATCCATGCATGACTACTGGAAAAATTAGTAAAATATAAATATATAGAAAAAATTTTAAAGGAAATAATAAAACAGCAGAACACAATGAAGCATAAATAATAGTGATAATATTATTTTCCTAAGACCTCTGCCGTCAGTGTCACAACTAACCCTCACCTCCTCAGGAGATCCTCCAATACCTTTAGGTAGGTCTCTGGATGTATTGTGGGCACTGTGGGGTCAGCTCTGACTTCAATCTGACCCAGCTTCCATGTGTACTTGCCCTCAACTTCCACAGCTGCTAAGACTAGACCAGTCTCAGTTGTGGGAACATTTGTTTTCCATTCAGATATTACCAAGGGGCAGGTTTATCATGCTGATTTCAGAGATTTAATTCACCACTTTTGAACCTGCACAGAGAGATTTCTGTTGTTCTTCTTTGGTTGCACAACCTCTAGGATTCAGCTTTATCTTTTGCTCCACCTCTGCCTATGGACTTCCTTCAGGAGTATGTTCTCCACCCAGGGGATCAGGAGCAAAAGTAGCAACTTACTGGAACACAGTTACTCACTCAGGCCAGGGAGGAATAAGGCAGGCACAACTGGGGTGTGCATAAAGAGCCTGAAGTGACAGAGACTGGTAGGAAGTTGCAACAGACTGTGGCACACTTTCTCTGATGGGAGTCCTTCCTAGCGCCAATGGATGCAGGAGCTGGTGTGTGGGGAGAGACCAGGATAGTGGCTATGCCCCTTGTGCACCACTAAGAAATCTTTTTATATTTCCAAGGCAATGCTTCCTCTACAAGCATCTTTGGCAATGGAGCCTCTCTCTTCATTCCCCAGAACCCTTCATTCCCATCCCTTTAGGTTATCGCCACACAGCCAATGGCAGTCATCTCGCCAGATCTGCTCTCTTAACCCCATGTTTTAACACTTTGCCCCAATTGGCATTGCCAAATTACCATTTCAGGCTGGGGTGCCCAGGGTTTATTCTCAAAAAACCTTGCAGGTCCACTGGAGCTTCCATGGGCAAGGGAGGCTTTCAGGGTGGAAATCATCAGAACCCCAGAGCCTGCATGTGTAGAGGAGGCTTTGGCTTGAGGAGTGAGTGAGCCTACTCAAACGGGTATCCCTCCCAGTGCCCATGAAGGCAGGAGCCAGTTGATGGGTAAAGAGGTTGCCATGGTGGCCCTGCCCCTTGAATGCCAGTCAACAATGACATATTGCTTCTACCGTGGCCCAGGCTTCTTCCACAAACTCTCTCAGTTGTGGATCTCCTCACTCCCATTCCTTCAGGCTGTCACTTCAGCTGTCCTTTAGGACACCAATAGCTGTATTTCCCCTGTGTCTGCTCTTCAAACCCCACTTCCCAGCACCCAAACTCCCTCCTTACCAGGAGACACATGACTCAGGCTGGGATATGCCAGATTGTGGTATGAATCATAATCACACTTCTTACACTGTTCTGCCTCCCACAGACTGACTGATTTCTGTGTTCTCCTCCAGCTTGCCTGAAGTTTCCTTTCTGCCCCAGTTTATTTCCCCACTGTGAAGAGGCTTTTCTGAGTGTGGGAACATCTCCTCACTTTCAACTTCCCACAAAGGGTGCTGGATCCTTCTTGTTTCCTCTTTTATCTTTTTTTCCCAGTGGTATGGGGATTTTTCTTATTCTTTTAGATGTTCAAAGTCTTCTGCTAGTGTTCAACAGGTGCTCTGTGAGAATTGTTCTATTTTTAGATATATTCTTGATGTACTTGTGAAGAGAAGTGAATTTCATGTCCTCCTATTCTGCCATCTTGATTCCTCTCCTTAAACCAATTTCTAATAGAACTTTCTGGGAAAAGCAAGGGAAGGGGTTAGGTATTTCCTACTTCTCATTTTAACTGAACTTAGGTCTTGTACCTGTTTTTATCTTTACTAGCTGTCATCTGACTATGGTACTAATCTACATGGTCCATAGGCGTCCACATAAGTGAAGGATAAACAAAGGGGGCTGGGTGTAGTATCAGTAATCATAAAGCATATTATCCTTTAATCTTTGCTTCTTTGAAGTTATAACCTTCTGCGGCCTTCACTAATCTACTCCAGACACTTTGTGGCTTAGCAGTCCCCCCGTGTCCCACACACTTGCATTAATTTAACCTGTACTTTCTCAATAGGTCTGATATTCCTTCTTAGATACACTGAATGACAGAACTAGAAGGGGTCTCATATATCATAAAATCCAACCCTCTCACTTGGCAGAAGAATTGAAGCCCAGGGAGTACTAATAATTTGTGTCAGGTTAAAGCAAAAAAGCAATGGAGTATGGCTGAGAACTTGGATATACTAACTGCATGCCAATGCTCTTTCCTCTGTGAAAGAAACAGTTTCTTCCATAATTATATAATCAGTAAGTCAGCCACCAATACATGTTAATCAGTAACAGAGTCAGGGCCAAAGAGAAAACAGAAACTGAACAAAACCTAGGCCTGGAGGACTGAAAACAATCTTTTTCAATGAGTTAATTATCACCATTTTGCTGATTGAAGGTTAATTTGGGCTCAAGGTTAGGGAGCTCCGGTGAATTGGCTTCTTTCTACAACCTTATGATTTATCTTCTTCCCAAGTGAAGTGTCTTCTTTCCTTCTTTTCTTCCTTTCTTTCTATTCCTGTTTTTAAACCTGACTCATGCTAGCCCTCTGCCTTTGGCTTCCCTGAGTCAAACTGTGCTAGTTAAACATCAAATGTGTAAACTGAGTTAAACCAAGACATAAAGACATGATTACTGGTAGTAGTATTCCAAGATTTAAATGAGAATAAGTACTCATTTCCATGGAAATAGTTATCTAACCCAGAAGTGATTTGCACAAGACTGAGATTATATATTTTCATGAATTGGGACCAGTTAGTTATTATTTACATATTGCAGAGTACTATAGAGTAAGTGCACACTTATAGTAAGCGATGTTAGGATAGGGACTGAGTTTCAGATATCCTGATTTTCAGTCCTATTTTCTTAATGTCTTCCCTAGTGGCTCAGATGGTAAAGATTCTCCCTGCAGTTCAGGAGACCTAGATTCGACCCCTGAGTTGGGAAGATCCCCTGGAGAAGGAGATGGCAGCTCACTCTAGTATTCTTTCCTGGAAAATCCCATGGATGGAGGAGGCTAGTAGGTTACAGTCCGTGGGGTAGCAAAGAATCAAAAGTGACTAAGTGACTTCACTTCTTCTTCTTTCTTAATGTTAATCTTTAGTTAGATGTTCAAAAGGCTAGTCTTTATAAAGTTGATATTAATAAAAGTTATGCGGTATACGAGACTCTACAAATAGATACCACTAGATGGTCAATAAGAAAATCAGATTGATTGTATTCTTTGTGGCCAAAGGTGAAGAAGCTCTATACGGTCAGCAAAAACAAGACTGGGATCTGACTGTGACTCAGATCATGAATTCCTTATTGCCAAATCAGATTAAATTGAAGAAAGTAGGGAAAACCACAAGGCCATTCAGGTATGACCTAAATCAAATCCCTTATGGTTATACAATGGAAATGACAAATAGAATCAAGGGATTAGATCTGATAGACAGAGTATCTGAACTATGGATGGAGGTTTGTGACATTGTACAGGAAGCATTGATCATGACCAGCCACAAGAAAAAGAAATGCAAAAAAGCAAAATGGTTGTCTGAGAAGGCCTTATAAATAGCTGAGAAAAGAAGAGAAGCTAAAGGCAAAGGAGAAAAGGAAAGATATACCCATCTGAATGCAGAGTTCCAAATAATAGCAGGGAGAGATAAGAAAGTCTTCAAAAGAAATAGAAGAAAACAATAGAATGGGAAAGACAAAAGATCTCTTCAAGAAAATTAGAGATACCAAGGGAACATATCATGCAAAGATCGGCTTGATAAAGGACAGAAATGGTATGGACCTAACAGAAGCAGAAGATATTAAGAAGCGGTGGCAAGAATACACAGAATAACTGTAAAAAAAATCTTCATGATCAAGATAATCATGATGATGTGATCACTCACCTAGAGCCAGACATCCTGGAATGTGAAGTCAAGTGGGCCTTAGAAAGCATCACTACAAACAAAGCTAGTGAAAGTGATAGAATTCCACTTGAGCTGTTTCAAATCCTGAAAGATGATGCTGTGAAAGTGCTCTACTCAATATGCCAGCAAATTTGGAAAACTCAGCAGTGGCCACAGGACTGGAAAAGGTCAGTTTTCATTACAATCCCAAAGAAAGGCAATGGCAAAGAATGCTCAAACTACTGCACAATTGCACTCATCTCACACTCTGGTAAAGTAATGCTTAAAATTGTCCAAGCCATGCTTCAGCAATACGTGAACCATGAACTTTCAGGTGTTCAAACTGGTGTTCAAACTGCCTTAGAAAAGGCAGAGGAACCAGAGATCAAATTGCCAACATCCACTGGATCATCAAAAAAGCAAGAGAGTTCCAGAAAAAAAAAAAACACCTATTTGCTTTATTGACTGTGCCAAAGCCTTTTGACTGTATGGATCACAATAAACTGTGGAAATTTTTGAAAGAGATGGAAATACCAAACCACCTGACCTGCCTCTTGAGAAACCTATATGCAGGTCAGGAAGTAACAGTTAGAACTGGACATGGAACAACAGACTGATTACAAATAGTAAAAGAAGTATGTCAAGACTGTATATTGTCACCCTGCTTATTTAACTTATATGCAGAGTACATCATGCAAAATGCTGGGTTGGAGGAAGCATAAGCTGGAATTAAGATTGCCAGGAGAAATATCAATAGCCTCAGATATGCAGATGATACCACTCTAATTGCAGAAAGTGAAGAGGAACTAAAAAGCCTCTTTGCCAGAGTCTGACTCCAGCAGCCAGGTATTCAACATGAAGAGGTGAATGGTGCCAGCAATGAGACAGCCTCTTATTTTTCTTTTGGACTGCCTGTTTATTCCAAGTTTAAGATTCTCTTTTATACTTTTACAAAAACATTAGGCCAGAGGTTTGACACTTTCAGTTCCCCCTCTCCCAGATTTATTATCTCCATAAATCATTGTTGCTCTTCAGAGTTCCTGCTTCAGTGATTCTCTCAGAATCAGCCTTATCATCTATTATCTACCTCTTCTAATGTGTCCTATAGTTAACTTTGGCTTCCTTGGTGGCTCAGACAGTATTTACATTGTAACTCATGAAACATTCCTCAGTTTACACTTATCTTCCTAAATCCCGTTTGCCCTTAACATCCTGAGCTCACTATCTCTTAAAAAAGCTTCTAGCTATAGTGTCTCTAAAAATTCCTAACTTCTATAAGTTATAGTAAAATATGCTAATTTTATGACATTCCTTAAATCTTTAACTTCTAATTATTTTAATTATTCCTAAGCCCTAAATTCAGTAAACACCTTTGCCATAAACATTCTCCTCACAAATAGGCTTCATATATCAATCCCTCCCATGGCCTCAAGGTGCAGCCTATGTGCTCATCCTGGAACACTCTTTTGTAAAAGTCCTTGGACAAAAGTCAATGATTAACTATGAATTATTTTCTGAGCACAGCTGCAGAAGGCTTTGTGCCTTCTCATGCTCCTCTCAAGAACAATAAGCACCTTAATATTCCTTTTCAGTCAATGCATCCAAGGAGAGGAAAAGACAAGTCAGAATTATAAGGCCTAGCTCCTTCATCCCGGGATCTGTGCCTGTGGAATGAGGACAGGGGGCTGGGGGCCATGCCTCCATTTTGTCAGTAATGCCTAACATGGCTCCCGACACCTCTTGATGAAAGTGAAAGAGGAGAGTGAAAAGGTTGGCTTAAAGCTCAACTTTCAGAAAACTAAGATCGTGGCATCTGGTCCCATCACTTCATTAGAAATAGATGGAGAAACAGTGGAAACAGTGTAAGACTTTATTTATTTGAAATCCAAAATCACTTCAGATAGTGATTGCAGCCATGAAATTAAAAGACACTTACTCCTTGGAAGGAAAGTTATGACCAACCTAGATAGCATATTAAAAAGTAGAGATGTTACTTTGCCGACAAAGGTCCGTCTAGTCAAGGCTACGGTTTTTCCAGTGGTCATGTATGGATGCGAGAGTTGGACTGTTGAAGAAAGCTGAATGCTGAATAATTGATGCTTTTGAACTGTGGTGTTGGAGAAGACTCTTGAGAGTCCCTTGGACTGCAAGGAGATCCAACCAGTCCATCCTCAAGGAGATCAGTCCTGGGTGTTCATTGGAAGGACTGGTGTTGAAGCTGAAACTGCAATACTTTGGCCACCTACCTCATGCGAAGAATTGACTCACTGGAAAAGACTCTGATGTTGGGAGGGATTGGGGGCAGGATGAAAAGGGGATGACAGAGGATGAGATGGCTGGATGGCATCACCAACTTGATGGATGTGAGTTTGAGTGAACTCTGGAAGTTAGTGATGGACAGGGAGGCTTGGCGTGCTGCAGTTCATGGGGTCGCAAAGAGTCAGACGTGACTGAGAGACTGAACTTAACTGAACTGAAGGTCTTCTCATGTAATTGTGAATAGTAAGATTTCATCCTTTTCATAACTAAATAATGTTAAATTGCAGTACTTTGGCCATCTCATGCGAAGAGTTGACTCATTGGAAAAGACTGATGCTGGGAGGGATTGGGGGCAGGAGGAGAAGGGGACGACAGAGGATGAGATGGCTGGATGATATTACCGACTTGATGGACGTGAGTCTGAGTGAACTCAGGGAGTTGGTGATGGACAGGGAGGCCTGGCATGCTGTGATTCATGGGGTCGCAAAGAGTCGGACACGACTGAGCAAATGAACTGAACTGAACTGAACCACATCTCATCTGACCTGGTGGCTTAGACGGTAAAGCATCTGTCTACAATGTGGGGGACCTAGCTTCGATACCTGGGCCAGGAAGTTCCCTGGAGAAGGAAATGGCAACCCACTCCAGTACTCTTGCCTAGAAAATCCATTGGATAGAGGAGCTTGGTGACCATGGGGTCGCAAAGAGTCGGACGTGACTGAGTGACTTCACTTTACTTCACTTCACTTCACTTCACCACATCTTCAATATTCATTCATTTATTGATGGGCACTTGGTTTGCTTCCTTATAATGGCTATTGTAAATATTTTTTCAAGAAATTTGAGTGCATATATCATATCTAATTATTGTATTTGTTTTGTTAGGATAAATATCCAGGAGTGGTATTGCTAGACTGTAGGATAATTTCTATTTTTACCTCTTTGAGAAATTCCTTTTTTTTTTCCCATAGTGAGTGTGTTCATTTAAATTCCAACCAACAGTGCACAAGGGTACACTTTTCTCCAAATGTTTGCCGAAACTTTTATTTTTGTAATTCTTGATAATTGCCATTTGGCAGGTGTGAGGTGATATCTCATTTTAGTTTTTATTTGCATTTCTCTGATGATTAGTGATGTTAAGCATCTTTTAATGTGTCTCTTGGTCATCTGTATGTTGCCTTTGGGAAAATATATATCCAGGTCCTCTGCTCATTTTTTAATCCAATTGCTTAGTTTTTTGATGGTGATTTGTATATCTTGAATATTAACCTCTTACTAGATACATCACTTACAAATATCTCCCCCCACAGTGAACTATGTAGCCTTTTCATTTCATTGATACTTTCCTTTGCTGTTCAAAAGTTGTTATTTTTTTTTTAGCTTGATATAGTTGAATTTATTTTTTTTTTCTATTGTTTCCCTTGCCTGAGGAGACATATCCAAAACAATCTTGCTAATACAGATTTCACAGAATACTATCTATGTTTTCTTTTAGAGGTATTATTGTTTCAGGTGTTATATTTAAGTATTTAATCCATTTGGGCTTTGTTTTTGTATTTTGTGTGAAAAAGTAGCCCCATTTTTTTGTTTTGCATGTAACAGTCCTGTTTTCCCAGAAGAGTGATCCTTTCCCAATGCATATTTATACCTCCTTTGTCATAGATTAATTACCTCATATAAGTGTGAGTTTATTTAATGGCTCTCTATTCTCTACCATTGATTTATGTGTCTATATCATAGAATTTTGATTTATAGTTTAGTATAGTATAGCTTTATAGTACAGTTTGAAATCAGAGAACATGAAGCTTTTGGTAGTTCAGGATATTTTGTGTTCCATACATATTTTTGAAATATTTGTTCTAATTCTGTGAAAATGACATTGTTATCTGATAGAGATTACATTCAATCTGTAGATTGGCTTGGGTAGTATGGTTATTTTAGCAATATTGATCCTTCCTATCCATGAACATGGTATATCTTTGCATGTGTTTGTGTCCTTTTTAATTTCATTCATCACTGAGCTATAGCTTTTGGAATACAAGCTTTTTGCCTATTTAATCAGATTTTTCCCTAAATATTTTATTCTTTTACATATCATAATAAAAGGATTGATTTATTTCTTTTCTTAATAATTTCTTTTTATTGTATAGAAATGAAACAGATTCCTGGGTATTAATCTTGTAGCCTATACTTTAGATAATTCTTTCATGAGTTCTAGTAGTTTTCTTGGTGACATGTTTAGAATTTTTGTATAGAATATCACGTCACCTGTAAACAGTAATAGTTTTACTTCTTCCTTTCCAATTTGGATTCCTGATTCCTGTAGCTAGGACTTTCAATATTATATTAAATAAAAGTGGTTAAGTGTGGACATTGTTGTCTTTCTCTTGATCTTAGAAGAAATTCTTTCAGCTTTTCAACACTGAGTATAATGTCAGCTGTAGGCCTTCATATACTTATTTCTTATTTTGTGTATGTTCTGTCTATGCCCACTTTCTGGAGAGCTTTTTATCATAAATTATTATTGAATCTTGTCAAAAGCTTATTTTGCATCTGTTGAAATGATCATATGATTTTTATTCTTCACTTTCTTAATGTGACATATCATATTGTTTTATAGATATTAAGCCATATTCACTTCCTGGAATAAATCCCAATTGATCATGATGTATGACCTATTTCATATATTGTTGGATTTGGTGTATTAATATTTTGTAGAGATTTTTTTGCATCTATGTTTATTAGAGATATTGGCCTGTAATTTCTTTTTTGTGTGATATTCTTATCTGGTTTTGGTAACAAGAGTGATGTTGGCCTCTTAGAATGAGTTCAAAAGCAATTCTTCCTCTGCAAATTTGTTGACTAGTTCGAGAAAAGTAGATATTAACTCTTCCTTATGTTTATGAGAATTCACTCATGAAGACAAAGGTTCCTGGATTTCTGATGACAGTTATTTTTAAAATACTGATTCAATTTTATTATTGATAATTGTTCAGTTGATATTTTCTATTTTTTCCTTTTTTAGTCTTGTAAGATTTTACATTTCTAAGAATTTGTACACATCTATATTGTCTATTTTATTGGTATATAGTTCATAGTAAACTCTTATGATTCTTTCTATTTCTTTGGTATAATTTGTACTTCTTTTACATTTCTGACTTTATTGATTTGGTCGTCTCTTTTTTGTTGAGTCTGACTAAAATTTTATTGATTTGATTTATCTTTTTAAAGAAATAGCTCTTAGTTTTATTGACCTTTTCTATTATTTTTGTCTCTGTTAATTTACCTCAGCTCTGATCTTTATAATTTATTTCCTTCTACTAACTTTGGATTTTTTTTTTGTTCTTCTTTTCCTAGTTCCTATAGGTGTAATGTTGGGTGGTTTAATCTGAGATTTGTTGTTTGTTGGTTTCCTGAGAAAAGCCTGCACTTTTATAAACTACCCCCTCATAAAAGCTTGAATCAGTTCTAACGATGTGGATGAAACTGGAGCCTATTACACAAGGTGAAGTAAGCCAGAAAGAAAAACAACAATACAGTATACTAATGCATATATATCGAATTTAGAAAGATGGTATGCGAGACAGCAAAAGAGACAGAGATGTATAAAACAGTCTTTTGGACTCTGTGGGAGAGGGAGAGGGTGGGATGATTTGGGAGAATGGCATTGAAACATGTATAATATCGTATATGAAATGAACCGCCAGTCCAGGTTCAATGCATGACACTGGATGCTTAGGGCTGGTGCACCGAGATGACCCAGAGGGATGATATGGGGAGGAAGGAGGGAGGGGGGTTCAGGATGGGGAACACGTGTATACCTGTGGCAGATTCATGTTGATGTATGGCAAAAACAATACAATATTGTAAAGTAATTAACCTCCAATTAAAATAAATAAATTTATATTTAAAAAAAGCTTTTACTTGAATCCCATAGATTTTAGATCATTGTGTTTTCATTTGCACTTATCTTCATGTATTTTTTATCTCCTCTTTGAGATCTTCAGTGATCCATTGATGGTTTCTTAATTTTTTTAATTTAAATTTATTTATTTTAATTGGAGGCTACTTTACAATATTATATTGGTTCTGCTACACATCAACATGTATCCGCCACATGCGTACACATGTTCCCCATCCTGAACGCCCCTCCCTCCTACCTCCCCATACCATCCCTCTGGGTCATCCCAGTTCACCAGCCCCAAGCATCCTGTATCAAACCTAGACTGGCGACTCGTTTCATATATGATATTACACATGTTTCCATGCCATTCCCCCAAATCATTCCACCCTCTCCCTCTCCCACAGAGTCCAAAAGACTGTTCTACACATCTGTGTCTCTTTTGCTGTCTCGCATACAGGGTTATGGTTACCATCTNTGTTTCAATGCCATTCTCCCAAATCATCCCACCCTCACCCTCTCCCACAGAGTCCAAAAGACTGTTCTATACATCTGTGTCTCTTTTGCTGTCTCGCATACAGGGTTATGGTTACCATCTTTCTAAATTCCATATATATGCATTAGTATACTGTATTGCTGTTTATCTTTCTGGCTTACTTCACTCTGTATAATAGGCTCCAGTTTTATCCACCTCATTAGAACTGATTCAAATGTATTCTTTTTAATGGCTGAGTAATACTCCATTGTGTATATGTACTACAGCTTTCTTATCCATTCATCTGCTGATGGACATCTAGGTTGCTTCCATGTCCTGGCTATTATAAACAGTGCTGTGATGAACACCGGGGTACATGTGTCTCTTTTGATTCTGGTTTCCTCAGTGTGTATGCCCAGCAGTGGGGTTGCTGGGTCATAAGGCAGTTCTATTTCCAAGTTTTTAAGGAATCTCCACACTGTTCTCCTTAGTTGCTGTACTAGTTTGCATTCCCACCAACAATGTAAGAGGATTCCCTTTTCTCTGCACCCACTCCAGCATTTATTACTTGTAGACTTTTGGATTGCAGCCATTCTGACTGGCATGAAATGATACCTCACTGTGGTTTTGATTTGCATTTCTCTGATAATGAGTGATGCTGAGCATTTTTTCATGTGTTTGTTAGCCATCTGTATGTCTTCTTTGGGGAAATGTCTATTTAGTTCTTTGACCCATTTTTTTTATTGGGTCATTTGTTTTTCTAGAATTGAGCTACAGGAGTTGCTTGTATACTTTTGAGATTAGTTGTTTGTCAGTTGCTTCATTTGCTGTTATTTTCTCCCATTCTGAAGGCTGTCTTTTCAACTTGCTTATAGTTTCCTTTTTTATCCAGAAGCTTTTAAATTTATTAGGTCCCATTTGTTTATTTTTGCTTTTATTTCCAATATTCTGGGAGGTGGGTCATAGAGGATCCTGTTGTGATTTATGTTGAAGAGTGTTTCCTCTATGTTCTCCTCTAAGAGTTTTATAATTTCTGGTCTTACATTTAGATCTTTAATCCATTTTGAGCTTATTTTTGTGTATGGTGTTAGAAAGTGTTCTAGTTTCATTCTTTTACAAGCGGTTGACCAGTTTTCCCAGCACCAGTTGTTAAAGAGATTGTCTTTTCTCCATTGTATATTCTTGCTTTCTTTGTCAAAGATATTGTGTCCATAGGTGCATGGATTTATCTCTGGGCTTTCTACTTTGTTCCATTGATCTATATTTCTGTCTTTGTGCCAGTACCATACTATCTTGATGACTGTGGCTTTGTATAGAGACTGAAGTCAGTCAGGATGATTCCTCCAGTACCATTCTTCTTTCTCAAGATTGCTTTGGTTATTCGAGGTTTTTTTGTATTTCCACACAAATTGTGAAATTATTTGTTCTATCTCTGTGAAAAATACCATTGGTAGCTTGATAAGAATTGCATTGAATCTATAGATTGCTTTGGATAGTGTACTCATTTTCACTATGTTGATTCTTCTGACCCATGAACATGGAATGTTTCTCCACCTATTATTGTCCTCTTTTATTTCTTTCACCAGTGTTTTATAGTTTCCTATATATAGGTCTTTTGTTTCTTTAGGTAGATATATTCCTAACTATTTTATTCTTTTCGTTGCAATGATGAATGGAATTATTTCCTTAATTTCTCTTTCTATTTTCTCATTATTAGTGTATAGGAATGCAAGGGATTTCTGTGTGTCGATTTTATATCCTGCCACTTTACTATATTCATTGATTAGCTCTAGCAATTTTCTGGTGGAGTCTTTATGGTTTTCAACGTAGAGGATCATGTCATCTGCAAGCAGTGAGAGTTTTACTTCTTCTTTTCCAATTTGGATTCCTTTTATTTCTTTTTCTGCTTTGATTGCTGTTACCAAAACATCCAAAACTATGTTGAGTAGTAGTCGTGAAAGTGGGCACCCTTGTCTTGTTCATGACTTTAGGGGAAATGCTTTCAGTTTTTAACCATTGAGGATAATGTTTGCTGTGGGTTTGTCACATATAGCTTTTATTATGTTGAGGCATGTTCCTTCTATGCCTGCTTTCTGCAGAGTTTTTGTTATAAATGGATGTTGAATTTTGTCAAAGGCTTTCTCTGCATCTATTGGGATAATCATATGGCTTTTATTTTTCAATTTGTTAATGTGGTGTATTACATTGATTGATTTGTGGATACTGAGGAAACCTTGAATCCTTGGGATAAAGCCCACTTAGTCATGATATATGACCTTTTTAATGTGTTGTTGGATTCTGATTGGTACAATTTTGTTAAGGATTTTTGCATACATGTTCATCAGTGATATTGGCCTGTAGTTTTCTTTTCTGTGACATCTTTGTCAGGTTTTGATATGATGGTGGCCTCATAGAATGAGTTTGGAAGTATACCTTCCTCTGCAATACTCTGGAAGAGTTTGAGTAGGATAGGTGTTAGCTCTTCTCAAATTTTTTGGTAGAATTCAGCTCTGAAGCCGTCTGGACCTGGCCTTTTATTTGCTGGAAGATTTCTGATTACAGTTTCAATTTTTGTGCTTGTGATGGGTCTATTAAGATTTTCCATTTCTTCCTGGTTTAGTTTTGGAAAGTTGTACTTTTCTAAGAATTTGTCCATTTCTTCCACATTGTCCATTTGTTTGGCATATAATTGCTGATAGTAGTCTCTTATGATCCTTTGTATTTCTGTGTAGTCTGCTGTGATCTCTGCATTTGCATTTGTAATTTTATTGATTTGATTTTTCTCCCTTTGTTTCTTGATGAGTCTGCCTAATGATTTGTCAATTTTATTTATCCTCTCAAAGAACCAACTTTTGGCTTTGTTGATTTTTGCTATGGTTTCTTTTGTTTCTTTGCATTTATTTCTGCCCTAATTTTTCAAATTTTTTTCCTTCTACTAATCCCGGGGTTCTTAATTTCTTCCTTTTCTAGTTGCTTTAGGTGTAGAGTTGGCTATTTACTTGACCCTTTACTTGTTTCTTGAGGTATGAATGTACTGCTGTGAACCTTCCCCTTAGCACTGCTTTTACAGAGTCCCACAGGTTTGGGGTCATTGTGTTTTCATTTTCGTTTCTTCTTATGCATATTTTGATTTCTTTTTTTTTTCTGTAATTTGTTGGTTATTAAGCAGCATATTGTTCAGCCTCCATATGTTAGAAATTTTAGTAGGTTTTCTCCTGTAATTGAGATCTACTAATGATTTAATTTTTTTTTTAAATTTACCAAGGCTCGATTTATGCCTCAGAATGTGATCTATCCTAGAGAAGGTTCCATGTGTGCTTGAGAAAAAGATGAAATTCATTGTTTTGTGGTGAAATGTCCTATAGATATCAATTAGGTAGAACTGATATATTGTATCATTTAAAGATTGTGTTTCCTTGTTAATTTTCTGTTTACTTGATCTATCCATAAGTGTGAGTGGGATATTAAAGTCTCCCACTATTACTGTGCTATTGTTAATTTCCCCTTTCATAATTGTTAGCATTTGTCTTATATATTGTGGTGGTCCTATGCTGGGTGCATATATATTTATAATTGTTATATCGTCTTCTTGGATTGATCCTTTCACCATTATGTGGTGTCTTTTTTGTCTCTTTTTACAGTCTTTGGTTTAAAGTCTATTTTATCTGATATGAGTATTGCTACTCCTGCTTTCTTTTGGTCTCTATTTGTGGGTAATATATTTTTCCAGCCCTTCATTTTTAGTCTGTATGTGTCCCCTGTTTTGAGGTAGGTCTCTTGTAGACAACATATATAGGGGTCTTGTTTTTGTATCCATTCAGCTAGTCTTTGTCTTTTGGTTGGGCCATTCAACCCATTTATATTTAAGGTAATTATTGAAAAGTATGGTCCCATTGCCATTTACTTTATTGTTTTGGGTTCGAGTTTCAGTTCAGTCCCTCAGTCATGTCCGACTCTTTGCGACCCCATGAATTGCAGCACGCCAGGCCTCCCTATCCATCACCATCCACCGGAGCTCACTCAGACTCACGTCCATCGAGTCCGTGATGCCATCCAGCCATCTCATCCTCGGTCGTCCCCTTCTCCTCCTGCCCCCAATCCCTCCCAGCATCAGAGTCTTTTCCAATGAGTCAACTCTTCGCATGAGGTGGCCAAAGTACTGGAGTTTCAGCTTTAGCATCATTCCTTCCAAAGAAATCCCAGGGTTGATCTCCTTCAGAATGGACTGGTTGGATCTCCTTGCAGTCCAAGGGACTCTCAAGAGTCTTCTCCAATACCACAGTTCAAAAGCATCGATTCTTCGGCGCTCAGCTTTCTTCACAGTCCAACTTTCACATCCATACATGACCACAGGAAAAACCATAG
>SJYX01005522.1:162655-181975 GCA_006410675.1 Oreotragus oreotragus | reverse complement strand
GTCTCTGCTTTTGAATATACTATCCAGGTTGGTCATAACTTTTCTTCCAAGGAGTAAGCGTCTTTTAATTTCATGGCTGCAGTCACCATCTGCAGTGATTTTGGAGCCCAAAAAAATAAAGTCTGACACTGTTTCCACTGTTTCCCCATCTATTTCCCATGAAGTGATGGGACCGGATGCCATGATCTTCGTTTTCTGAATGTTGAGCTTTAAGCCAACTTTTTCGCTCTCCACCTTCACTTTCATCAAGAGGCTTTTTAGTTCCTCCTCACTTTCTGCCCTAAGGGTGGTGTCATCAGCATATCTGAGGTTATTGATATTTCTCCTGGCAATCTTGATTCCAGCTTGTGTTTCTTCCAGTCCAGCGTTTCTCATGATGTACTCTGCATATAAGTTAAATAAGCAGGGAGACAATATACGTACTCCTTTTCCTATTTGGAACCAGTCTGCTGTTCCATGTGCAGTTCTAACTGTTGCTTCCTGACCTGCATACAGATTTCTCAAGAGGCAAGTTAGGTGGTCTGGTATTCCCATCTCTTTCAGAATTTTCCAGTTTATTGTGATCCACACAGTCAAAGAAAAGATCCCTAAACATTTGTCGGAGAGCTGGTTTGGTGGTGCTGAATTCTCTCAGCTTTTGCTTGTCTGTAAAGCTTTTGGTTTCTCCTTCATATTTGAATGAGATCGTTGCTGGGTACAGTAATCTGGGTTGTAGGTTATTTTCTTTCATCACTTTAAGTATGTCCTGCCATTCCCTCCTGGCCTGAAGAGTTTCTATTGAAAAATCAGCTGTTTTCCTTATGGGAATCCACTTCTGTGTTATTATTTTTTTCCTTTCTGCTTTTCATATTTGTTCTTTGTGTTTGATCTTTATTAATTTGATTAATATGTGTCTTGGGGTGTTCACCTTGGGTTTATCCTTTTTGGGACACTCTGGGTTTCTTGGACTTGGGTGATTATTTCCTTCCCCATTTTAGGGAAGTTTTCAACTATTATCTCTTCACATATTTTCTCATGGTCTTTCTTTTTGTCTTCTTCTTCTGGGACTCCTATGAGTCAAATGTTGGGGTGTTTAACATTGTCCCAGTGGTCTCTGAGATTGTCCTCATTTTTTTTTTAATTCATTTTTCTTTCTTCCTCTCTGATTCATTTATTTCTACCATTCTATCTTCGAGTTCACTAATCCTATCTTCTGCCTCAGTTATTCTACTCCAGAGTGTTTTTTATCTCATTTGTTGCATTATTCATTATATATTGACTCTTTTTTATTTATTCAATGTCCTTATTACACCTTTCTTGCATCTTTTCAATCCTTGTATCCAGGCTATTTATCTGAGATTCCATTTTGGTTTCAAGACATCGAGTTCACTAATCCTATCTTCTGCCTCAGTTATTCTACTCCAGAGTGTTTTTTATCTCATTTGTTGCATTATTCATTATATATTGACTCTTTTTTATTTATTCAATGTCCTTATTACACCTTTCTTGCATCTTTTCAATCCTTGTATCCAGGCTATTTATCTGAGATTCCATTTTGGTTTCAAGACTTTGGATCATTTTCACTATCATTATTTGGAATTCTTTATCAAGTAGATTCCCTATCTCTTCCTCTTTTGTTTGGTTTGGTGGGCATTTATCCTGTTCATTTACCTGCTGGGTATTCCTCTTTCTCTTCATCTTGTTTATATTGCTGTGTTTGGGATGGATTTTCTGTATTCTGGCAGTTTGTGGAGTTCTCTTTATTGTGGAGTTTCCTCATTGTGGGTGGGGTTGTACAGGTGGCTTGTCAAGGTTTGCTGTTTAGGGAAGCTTGTGTCCGTGTCTGTTGGGTGGAGCTGGATTTCTTCTCTGTGGAGTGCAATGAAGTGTCCAGTAATGAATTATGAGATATCAGTAGGTTTGGAGTAACTTTGGGCAGCCTGTATATTGAAGCTCAGGTCTGTGTTCCTGTGTTGCTGGAGAATTTGCCTGGTATATCTTGCTCTGGAACTTGTTGGCCATTTGGTGGTGCTTGGTTTCAGTATAGGTATGGAGGCATTTGATGAGCTCCTGTAGATTAATGTTCCCTGGTGTCAGAAGTTCTCTGGTGTTCTCAAGATTTGGACTTAATCTTCCTGCTTCTGGTTTTCAGTCTTAGTTTTACAGTAGTCTCAAGACTTCTCCATCTATACAGCACCATTGATAAAACATCAAGGTTAAAGATGAAAAGTTTCTCCACAGTGAAGGACACCCAGAGAGGTTCCCAGAGTTACATGGAGAGGAGAAGAGGGAGGGGGGTGTTAGAGTGACTGGAGTGAGATGAGGTAGAATCAAAAGAGGAGAGAGCAAGCTAGGCAGTAATCACTTCTTTATGTGTGCTCCACAGTCTGGACTGCTGAGAGATGTTTACAGACTTATACAGAGAAGAGAGGACGGAGGAAGGAGACAGAGGTGGCCAGGAGGATAAAGGGGGAAATCAAAAGGAGCCAGACAGATCCAGCCAGCAATCATTTCCTTAAGTGTTCTCCATAGTCTGGAACCCACAAAGAGATTCACAGAGTTGGGTAGAGATGAGAAGGGGGAGGGAGGAGATAGAGGCGACCTGGTGGAGAAAAAGGATAGTCCAAAGGAGGAGAGAGCAGTCAAGCCAGTAATCTGGCTCCCAAGTAAAAGTGGATACTAAAGATTGGGTTCTTAAAGGTACAAAATTGATAACAAATACCAAAAAACAAAAATTAAAAATCTAGAGTAGAGTTTGGATTTTCAAAAATACAATATTAACGAAAAAAGTCACAAAAATTATTAACATATATATATAAAGTTTGCTTTAAACATAGGGTCTCTCTTTCTCTTTGCAAAGTAATAGTAGGTTATAAAAATGAAAATTAAAGAAGTAATAAAGGACTTAAAATTTTTAAAGAGTTAAAATAAGAATGATAGTAAAAATAGTAAAAAATATATCTAGGACTTTCTCTGGTGTTGTTGTGGGCAGTGTGGGGTCAGTTCATTTTTGGATAGTTCCTTTGTCCAGCTTATATTTGTCAAGATCTATAGGTCCCTTCCTATGTAGTCGGTACTAACTACAGGATTTTAATCTATTGCATCTGTCACTTCCAAGGCAGTTCCCTCTGTTTTAGCTTCTTCTGTTTGCTGATCTCTTCAGTGTTTAATTTCTGCCCTGACACAAGGGGGTGGTGGTGGACACATTTTTAGGCTCACTTGTTCAGTCGAGCTGTGGGGAGGGAGGGATGCTGCAAACAAATAACACTGCTGTGTGCTTGCAGTGTCTCAGCCACACTGGGCATGTCCCAGCTCACAGTGCATGTGCCCTCCCTGCCCACACTGCTCAGGCTCTAGGTTGCTCCACTGGGAGCCATCCAAAGCTGATCCTGGGCTGTATGCACCTCCCAGCTCTAAGCTGCTAAGGTTTAGTCACTTGATCTAGAGTAGAGTTTGGATTTTCAAAAATACAATATTAACGAAAAAAGTCACAAAAATTATTAACATATATATATAAAGTTTGCTTTAAACATAGGGTCTCTCTTTCTCTTTGCAAAGTAATAGTAGGTTATAAAAATGAAAATTAAAGAAGTAATAAAGGACTTAAAATTTTTAAAGAGTTAAAATAAGAATGATAGTAAAAATAGTAAAAAATATATCTAGGACTTTCTCTGGTGTTGTTGTGGGCAGTGTGGGGTCAGTTCATTTTTGGATAGTTCCTTTGTCCAGCTTATATTTGTCAAGATCTATAGGTCCCTTCCTATGTAGTCGGTACTAACTACAGGATTTTAATCTATTGCATCTGTCACTTCCAAGGCAGTTCCCTCTGTTTTAGCTTCTTCTGTTTGCTGATCTCTTCAGTGTTTAATTTCTGCCCTGACACAAGGGGGTGGTGGTGGACACATTTTTAGGCTCACTTGTTCAGTCGAGCTGTGGGGAGGGAGGGATGCTGCAAACAAATAACACTGCTGTGTGCTTGCAGTGTCTCAGCCACACTGGGCATGTCCCAGCTCACAGTGCATGTGCCCTCCCTGCCCACACTGCTCAGGCTCTAGGTTGCTCCACTGGGAGCCATCCAAAGCTGATCCTGGGCTGTATGCACCTCCCAGCTCTAAGCTGCTAAGGTTTAGTCACTTGGGTAGTCCTCAGAGGTGCAGACTTGGTTGGGCCTGTGTTTTGTGCCCTTCCCAGGTCCGAGCAGCTCAGGTGATCAGGTGTTTGGTGAGCGCGGTCACTGTGACTTATTGCCTCCCCATCCTTGCCACTTGGTTTTCTGGGTGTACAACCGACACACCTTCTCAGGTGGACGTTGACTGTCCAGAACCACAAGAAGTCTTAGTTAGCAAAGAAGTCTGCTTGCATTTTGGTAGATAATGTCTCTCTAGGGCTGCAATTGCCCCCTTCCAGCTCTAGTTGCCTGTCATTGGAGGGGGATGGTCTGCAGCGGGCTAGCTCTGTTCAGTTCTTTGTTCTGCACGCAGGCCTGGCAGTGTCTTAGGTTAGGGTTTTTCCTGTGGTAGCTATCCCACAGTCTGGTTTGCTAGCCCAAGTTAGTTCCCTCAGATTGCCCTCGTGGCATTCAGGCCCAGTACTTACTCTAAGCAATGCAGCCCGTGCCTCCCTGCCCAACCCCCGCTTGCTAGTGGCAGGTGCAGGGGTCTGTGCTGCTTCTCCACTGGGAGAGTTACCATTGGGTAATCTGTGGGGTTTAATTATTTATTTATCCTCCCAGTTAAGTTGCCCTCTGTGGTTCCAAGGCTTGCCACAGACTCAGCAGTGAGAGTGTTTCCTGGTGTTTGGAAACTTCTCTCTTTTTAAAACTCCTTTCCCAGGACAGAGCTCCATCCCTACCTCGTCTGTCTCTCTCTCTCTCTTTTTTTTTTTTTTTTTTTGGTCTTTTATATTTTTTCTTGCCTCTTTTCGAAGACTCTGGGCTGCTTTTCTGGGTGCCTGATGTCCTCTTCTGGCATTCAGAAGTTGTTTTGTGGAAATTACTCATAGTTCAAATGTTCTTTTGATGAATTTGTGGGGGAGAAAGAGGTCTCTCAGTCCTATTCATCTGCCATCTTAAGACCGCCCCCCCATTGACTGTTTAGTTGCACATTGTTTAAGCCTTCACATGTTTGTGATTTTTGCAGTTTATTTCTATGTAATTGATTTCTAGTCTAGTCTCATAGCATGGTGGTTAGAAAATATGGTTGATATGATTTTAGTTTTCTTAAATTTACCAAAACTTGTTTTGTCATCTAACATGTGATCTGTCTTGGAGAATTTCATGTGCACTTGAAAAAAATTTATATTCTCTTGTTGTTCTACTCTGTAATTTTAAGGCCAGTGTTTACTGATTTTATGTCTGGATGATCTGTCCATTGGTGTAGGTGGGATGTTAAAGTTTCCTATGTTTATTATGTTATTGTCAATTCCTTACTTTATGTCTGTTAATATTTGCTTTAGGCATTTATGTACTTATCCTAGGCACATATGTATTTACAAGTGTTTTATATTCTTCTTGTATATATCCCTTTATCGTTATGTAATTCCTTCTTTGTCTTATTATAGTGTTTGTTTTAAGGTCTATTTTGTTTGATAGAAGTATTGCTACCTCTGCTTTCTTTCCATTTCCACTCCATGGCATATGTTTTTCCATTTTCTCATTTTTAGTTCATGTGTGTCTTGAAAACCTAGGTGAATCTCTTATAAGTAGCATATATTGAGTTGGCCAAAAAGTTTTTTTGAGGCTCCAAGGGAACTTTTTGTTCAGCCCAATATATGGGCTTTATTTTTATATGCATTCAGCCATTCTTCTCTTTTAATTGGAAAGTAAAGTCCATTTATATTTAAAGTAATTCCTGATAGACATATTCCTTTGTGTTCCTTTATTTTATTTTTGCTGTCTTCCCTTGTGATTTGGTAATTATCTTCAGTGTTATGCTTGGATTCTTTTCAGTTTTTGGTGTTCTGCATCTATTATGGATTTTCAGTTGTGCTTATCATGAGTTTTATATATATATATATATACTTATATATTTATATTTATATAACCATATCTCATCCCTATGCCATCTCAGAGGTCTTTTAAACTATTCCTATATTTTTATTATTTTCTTTTTTCTGTTTGGCTAAAATAATTTCCTCTATTATGTCTTCCAGTTTGCTGATATATCCCTAAGCATAATATTATCTAATCTACTGTTGACTCATCTAAGTGTGTTTTTTAATTATTACTACATTATTTATCTCTGCTTGGTTTCTCTTTATATCTTCTAACTCTTTTTTTTTTACTGTTCTAACTGTGTCCAACTGTTTTTGTGTGTGTGTGTATGTGTGTGTGTCCTGACTTCTTTGAGCATCTTTAAGATTATTGCTAGGAATGCTTTATTGGGTAGATTGTTTATCTCCAATTCAATTAGTTCTTCTTCTGGGATTTTTTCCTTGTTCCTTCATTTGAAACATTCCTATGTCACTTTATTCTGTCTAATTTGCTTTCATTTATATGTATCTGGTAAGCTGTTTACATTTTCCTATCTTAGAGAAATGACTTTATGTAGGATACATGCTATGGGGCTTAGCAGCATAATTCCTTCTTGTCACCAGAGCTATATGCTTTTGGAGTGGCCCCTGTGTGGGTTATGTGGGTCTTTCTGCTATGATAAGTTGACAACTATAGAAACTTGTAAGCATGGCTGTCTCCTAGTCTAGTTGGCTGCCAGGCTCTGCCTTGCATGGAGATTGCCGGCTTCTGGTATGTGGGGCAGGGTCCTTCCATGGCTAGCTGCATGACCAGGAGAGTCTCCAAACTGATGCCAGTCCACTGGTATATGGTGCCATGTCATAAGGTAGTTGACTGCAGAGTTGTGATCCCAGAACTAGTATACACCTACTGTTGGTCTGGGCCATGGCTGAAGGCAGGTGGCTGAGAAGCTGAAGCTGTCCTGGAGCTGATGTCAACCTCCTCATGGGTGGATCTGGTGCTCTGGGTAGCCTAATGTCCTGCCTTCCCGCTAGTGGGTAAGTTTTGATCCCCAAAAATACTACCAGCAGATTATGTGCAGAGCTAAGACCTGGGGTCTCTGGCTGTGCGATGGAGTCCTAGAGTTGGTATCCACCCAATAGTAGACAGAGCTAGGAACAAAAGAGTTCTGGAGCTAGTTCTGGCCCACCAGATCCTGGGGTCTCTGGGTGCAGTGTGCAAAGGTCCCAGAATTGATGTCCACATTCAAGTGAGAAGGTCTAGGACCCAATCATCCTAGGCCTAATTCCCACTGCTGAGGAGTAAGGCTAGACCCCAGGGCTAGTTCTGGACCACTGGTAAGTAAAGCTTGATATTGAGTACTCTAGTTCTGAGGTCTTGACTTCAGAGACCTGTTGTTCTGTTGGGGATGAGGCTGGGTTTTGGGTGTTGTGGTGAGTAGGGCCAGTTTCAAGGGAGCTAAGGGGAAGTTCTACATCAACCAGCCTGCTACAGAAAGGATCTCAAAATGTTGTTTCCAACATTGCTGATGGTGGTCCTACATCAGGACAGCACTGAGATCCCTTGGAACTGATCCTGTTCATCACAACACACAAAACCTAGCCTCACCCACAACAGGACAACAGGTCCAAAAATGGCTGCCGCCACTGTTTATAGCACTAGAATGAGTCCCAATTGCCTTCTCCAGGAGACTTTCTAAGATCAGCAAGTGAATATAATCCGAGTTCCTTTCAAATTGTTACTTGTGTCCTGGATCTCAGAGCTTGTGAGATTTTGTGTGTGCCCTTTAAGAGGGGAGTCTCTATTTCCCACAGCACTTAAGTTTTCTTGAAAGTAAGCCCCACTGGCCTTGAAAACCAAATGTTGTAGAGGCTTATCTTTCTAGTGCAAGGTCTCTGGCTTGGGGAGCTCAGTGTGGGACTTGGACCCTTATTCCTTGTGGATAGTCTCTGCAATTTCAATTATTCTCCTGTTTGGGGGGTCACTTACCCAGGGATATGACTTTTGACTCTACTGTGTGTCCACTCCTCCTTTCTATCTTGTGGCTACTTATTTACATCTTTAGTTGTAAACTATCTTTTCTGTTAGTGTTCAGGTTGTTCTCATCAATAATTGACCTGTAAGTATTTGTAATTGTGGTGTACTTGTGGAAGAAGGTGAGATCAGGGTCTTCCTACTCTGTCACCTTGGCCACTCGACCTCTGTATATATATATTTTTTGATAAAGCTAGGATTATTTTGCTCTCCTGTGCATTTTTAAATGTGTAGACAATTCATCTGTATCCATCTGTTTTCAATTTGCATTTTGCTTCTTACAAGAAAAGGTGAAAATTTTGTACCCATTGTTGAGGAACAGGTGTACAATTGATTTTGTTATTTATCCTTTTCTATAAGGAAAGATATTTTCTTAGATATATGCTCCATAGAACAATGCTTCCATTTTAACAGAAAATATAGGCATTAATTTTTTTTTCAGAATGATCATTTTGAGGATGAATGGAAGAAAGTCACGTTTCATTGAGGCACGTAAGTATAACACTTTTTTAAAGACAGATCTTCAAGGTGACATAGATAAATTGATAGAGCATATAGATTATTCTTTTAATTCTGGGAGTTCGTGTAAAAAATAAATAAATACAAAAAATAAATAAATAAATAAATAAATAAAATAAAGTCTAAAAATACCAAAACCACTGTGAAACTAAAAAAATACAAATAAAAAAAATAAAAGTAATTCTTTTCTTACATTACTTTGGAAGCATCCCAAATTTCAAGAGATAGTTTTAAAATCCTCTTTCTTATGCTGAATTTCCAAAGCACCATCCTTGCATTTCACACATGACTGAAGAACCAAACTTCCACTTTCTGAAAATTCTGAGATCTTAAAATAATATACAACTGGATCAAAACAGCAATTTAGATTTGCGAGAGACAGGGAAATGATATGGAAAAATAGAGTGGTCTTAATAAAGGGGCAGTTTTAAAAGACTTTATTGCTTCACCACCAAAAAGAATGGGAAGTTGAGGTAGTAAGATGTGAAACACACAATGAATACTACCGCACACATCAGGACCATCCACAAAGCCTTTTTTCTCTTTGGTAGTTTGAGGGAGAACTTGGAATTCTTATAAAAAGTTTTCCTGTTCTCCCTGTACAATAAGTAATAATTACAACAGAGACTACAAACTCTCCAAGTTCAACTACAGTTATGCCAATGGTAGATGTTATGCTAATGTATTGAAGCCCTAAATCAGCAAATCAGGGCTCAGAGGGTTCAGTGCTGTTGTCTAATCCAACATTTCTCAGAATTGGAAGTGGAAAACAGACAGTCCCCACCATCACTCAGATGGCAGCACTGATGCTCAGATTGTACCTATTCTAGCCTCTGGTCCTGAAGGGCTTGAGGAGAAAGAAGCATCTCTGAAGGCTGTTGCATGTCAAGAAACAAATGCTGGCATAGATATTGAGCTATTTCAGGTAAAAGTAGAGAAAGCAAAAGGTCCTCTGGAACGACCAATGGTGGCTGATTTAATAATAAATCCAGAGGGGTAAGGACAGCACGTGAACACAATTAGCCATAGAGAAGTTGATCATGGAAATAATGGCTTTATTATTCTTGCTGATGAAGTGACACAGAAGCCACAAGGCTATACTGTTGGCCCATAGACTAGGGATAAATCTTAGGATGTAAATAGCTGCATAGAGGGAATATTGAAATGACATTTGAAGATCAGTGTACTTTGCTCTTGTACTGTTTGTGCTGTTGCTTCCCATCTTGAAGATTTGTGTTCCTTCCTTAGGGAAAACATCAGAATGAGTATTTCTGCAGAAAATAGTCTATAAATGTAGTAAAGGACATATCAGTCCATGTTTGGGTATACAAATAAAGTTGTCTAGCAAAGAGTTATCCAAGTGTGAACTTTCATAAATTCAAAAAATCTTTTCTATGTAAACTGAAAATAGCTTGCCAATCTACAAATGGATAACAGTATTGTCGAAGTATTTTGAGGTATCAAAAAAATCACTATATTGGCAATAGCCTCAGTCAGATTTTTTCCTTAGTAGTCAAAAGAAGAAGTAATCAAGCTTGCAGAGATAACCAACAAGCAAGTCTTCACTGACAAATAGTCCCTAAACATATATTTTAAGATTCTTGTTTTACATTCGGTTTTACAATTCTATCTGTATTGTCAAAATTTGGGATCTAGGTTTCCCTATCGTCAGCCTATTTTGAATGGCAACCTTACCAGGGATTAGATGACTGCTGAAATGAGTCTATGAACATTTAGGAATGAAACATGGGATAAAGGCCTGGGAAAGAACTGGCTGGTCACTAGGCCTTGGGAAGATAAGTGTTTGGAAAAAATAGTGCAACTCAGATAACCATTGTCTGTTTCAGAATTTGTTTAAGAGCACAATTAGCTCTGTTTACATAACTTTCCACTTTCTTGAAGCTTCAGTAACTTTAGAGATCTGTGTTTATTAATAAAATTATAGTAACTTCAGACATTCATGTTTATTGAGGCTATCCTTGCAACCATTGCAAGCAACTACCAGAGTGTGTGAAGGACTAAAGGATATCTGGTGGTAGATGTAGCAAAAGGGTTTGCCTCTACCTCAGCTCTTAGGGCATGTTCAGTGAAAAAATTATTAATGTGGACAGTTACATTTCTAGCAATCATATTTGTCAGAAATCCTTCCCTCTAGTAAGCCAAAAATCCACATCCTTGTGGTAGGCAACTAAATAAGTTCTACTTCCTACTTCCTGTTATGCATGAAATTCTTGAAATATCTAAAGATAGCAGTTCTGTCATTTCTCAAATCTTCCCTTATCCAGGTTAAATATCCATCCCAAATATGAAATAGTTCTTATACTTGGCTTTGGATCAGAACATTTTCCTTTTAGTCAAAAGGGACTACAATACAGCTTACTTTATCCATGAAAATGACAGTTTAGGAACCCCTATGTTTGATTTTTTAGGAAATATAACATGTATTTGATTGCAGAACAAAAGGATAAATGTGTTCTTAATACACTCTTGTGATTTTCATCACTTGTAAAAGTAGCTAGTTTGCTTCACATTTATAACATTAAAAGGAACATAAAACAGACTTAACATTAACTATTGAAAGCAATATAGGATCAAGGACAGTGCCTAAACACAACCAATTAAAAACATGTAAAAATCAGTCCACCCATGCACAGTTCATATAGTGCCAAATAACCTATTTGGTTCATTTCTGTTGACTACATGGGGCTCTTTGATAAACTGTATTTACTAATTGACTGTTGATTGCAATCAATCAGTTCATTCCAGTAAAAGTTACTTTAAATGTGCTATTGTTCCCCACCCCCCACCACTGAGTTGATTGTTTTGCTTAATCGACCAGTTAGTTTAACAAAATGTAGCTAAAGGCCAATACTATCTTTTTTGTGGTTTGTTTATTCACTGAACTAACTAAAATAATTGGTCTTATGTTCTCTATGTGTGTGTGGTGTGTGTGCACATGCACCCTCAGTTGTGTTCAACTAATAAAAAGCCATATAAGGTAGAACAAAATTATTCTTTAAATAAAACTTAAGGAACAGTTAATATACATGAACTCTTCCCTGATCAACTTTGGTTTTGTTATAATAATTGTTAACAATCGCTGAATGCCTACTTTGGACAAGGTGCTATACTTTATATACACTCTCAATAGATCTCTCACAGCAATCCTGTGCAACAATAAAATATTACCAGTATTTTACAAAAAGGAAAACTGAGGCCCCAAGAAAGGTAAGGCTCACTTCCTCCAAGAAAACTTTTCCTGACCTCTCCAAACCACAGATCACTTCTACAACCTCAGAGTATCCCTAATTTTGATGATTTTATTTAGTTCACTTCACACACTGCTGCTGCTAAGTCGCTTCAGTTGTGTCGACTCTGTGTGACACCATAGATGGCAGCCCACTCACTGGCATGCTGAAATTATTTGATTTTCCATGCTGTTAATTATCTCCCTTTGAATAGCCTACAATCAACCACAGACATATAAAAAATGCATTCTCTTATTTCTTCCTTTCTTCCATAATAAAGTGTCTAGTAATTGTCTTGTACATATTAGAGATCCACTAAGTGTTTATTGAGTGAATGACTGAATAACACAGGATGAATGGATGAATCAGGGGCAAAATGTTTTAGCCAGAAGATAGAAATAAATATCTGGAGAATTTGAATTTAGCTGTGATGTTTGACTTGACCACCAGGTGTCATAAGTATGCCAACATTCAAATATCTTTTGATATTTTAACACATAATTTATTTTAAAATTTCATTAATGGAGAAATCATAATAAAGAATAAAAGCATCAATAACTTCCTGGTAACATCTGAAGCACCTTTTAATGGCATTTTAGAGAATCTGAATTTATCTTATTTTTTTAGACATCATACTTCTAAGTTAATTGCAGATTCCTAGAATATTAGAACTATTAAAAGCCATTGAGATCTTCTGATCTCAAAACTTCTAATAGATGAAAAAACTAAGACCAAAAACAGGGAGATTAAAATTTTCAAACTTGAAAATTAGAAGCAAATGCTAGACCAAAGTCTTTTGTCTCCATCTACAGAACAATTTTTAATTTTCCAGGAACTTCTAAGAAGAAAATAATATTTTTGGAAAATTTATACTACTTCAAACTTTCAGAAACAAACAAATGCCAGAGTTTAGAACACTAAACTTGACAGTATACTGTTACAGCAAAAAGAATATTCCAGGACAAATGCAGTTGTTTTTTATTTTTAAACAGAATGAATATTTCCAAGTCTCAAATAATAACTGCTTAAAAGTCTTTGTTTTGAAATGTGTTTCTTTATACTAGGAATGTAAAGTGGGTGAAAGCCACTCAGTCATGTCTGACTCCTCTTTTTGACCCCCATAGACTATACAGTACATGGAATTCTCAAGGCCAAAATGCTGGAATGGGTAACCTTTCTCTTCTCCACGGGATTATCCCAACCCAGGGATCAAAACCAGATCTCCTGCACTGCAGGCAGATTCTTTACAAGCTGAGCCACAAGGGAAGTCCAAAAATACTGGAGTGGGTAGCCTATCCTTTCTCCAGAGGATCTTCCCAACCCAGAAACTGAACTGGGGTCTCCTGCACTGCAGACTGATTCTTTACCAACTGAGCTATCAGGGAAGCCCACACAAAGAAAAGAGTTTTACATTAGAAAATGTGTGTTTGTGTGTGAGCAGGCACACTTAGTCATGTCTGACTCTTTGCAAACCCACCACAGGCTCGTCTGTCCATGGGATTTTCCAGGCAAGAATGCTCGAGTGGGTTGCCATTTCCTCCTCCAACAGGTCTTCTTGACTCCGGGTTGAACCCACATCTCCTGTAACTCCTGCACTGGCAGCCAGATTCTTTATCACTGAGCCACCAGAGAATCCCTTACTTTAGAAAATAGATGTAAGCAAAAACAAGTCAAAATATATACCTATCCACCACAAACAATTCCAACGCAAACATTTTAGCATATAACCATTTACCTTTTATTCTGTGGCTGTAAATCTGTAAGTTGATGTACATAAAGATATTTTTACCACTTTAACTCATATACATATACTGTTTTATAATCATAGTTTGTATTCAATCATAGTTGCTATGATTGTAGTGCCCTGTCATAAAGATGGCAAAAATAGCACATGAAAATATGCCCAACATCACTAATTATTAGAGAAATGCAAATCAAAACCGCAATGAAGTATCATCTCACATTGGTCACAATGGTCATCATTTTTAAAAAATCTACATACAATAAATGCTGGAAAGAGTGTGGAAAAAAGGAACACTCTCACACTGTTGGTGGGAATGTAAATTGGTATAGCCACTAATGGAGAACAGTATTGAGGTTCCTCAAAGAAACTAAAATCAGAACTACCATGTGACCCAGCAATCTAATTCCTGAACATGTACTTGGAGAAAATCATAATTCACAAAGATACATGTACCCCAATGTTCATTGCAACAATATTTACAATAGCTAGGACATGGAAGCAAACTAAATGTCCTTTGACAGAGGAATGGATACAGAAGATGTGGTACATATATATAATGCAATATTCAGGTACTAAAAGGAATGAAATATCTATTTGCAGAGACATAAATAGACCTAGAGACTGCCATGCAGAGTGAAGTAAGAGAAAAACAGAAAAGGGAAAATATTTTATATGAACACATATGTGGAATCTAGAAAAAATGGCACAAATGAACTTATTTGCAAAGCAGAAATAGAATCACAGATGTAGAGAACAAACTTATGGATACCAAAGGGGAGTGGTGGGGGGAGTGGGATTACTTGAGAGATTGTGATTAACATATATACACTACTATGTATAAAATAAATAACTAATAAGAACCTACTGTATAGGACAGGGAACTACTCAATGCTCTGTGGTGACCTAAATGGGAAGTAAATCTAAAACAGAAGGGATATATGTATACATACAACTGACTCACTTTGCTGTACAGCAGAAATTAACACAACATTGTGAAGCAACTATACTCCAATAAAAAATTTTTAAATGTAGTGTCTTGTCAATAAATAGACATCTAAATAGCCATTTAATGGTTCATTATTCTTCATCATGCTGACTTCGCCAATTTTATAGCTGATCCTGTTGCTGATGCCAACTGTCTCGCTGTTCACACTGTCCATACATACTCTTCGTTGAACCCAGGGTAGGTAAGGCACAAGCTAAGAGGCTGGAAGCAGACACGAGGAGCCAGAGGAACTACACATATATTCATTTTCTCCTGGCTGAGGCAGCAGCCATAGCAGCAGCTATAGCATAACCTAACACAGCACAACCTCTCTCCTAGCTGCTCAGCGGCCATAACATTATTCTCTCCTGGCTGATGCCAAAGCTGTAGAAATAGACATGCTATATTCTCTCCTGTCGTGGGTGACCCAACAGACACAGCCATGAGGCAGCAATAATGCCGCTGCTTTCTAGGTGGAGTTCATATATACCTACTGCACAAAGTAGCCTGTGACCAAAGGAGTACCTAGTGATGTGCATACACAGTGGTATAAGTGATCTCACCTGTTACATAAACCTCATGACATACATGTACGATACTATAATTGATCTCAGCTGTTACATAGTCATTATTTACAAAACAGAGGGCAAGAGAGCCTGAACACACCATCTGGACTAATTTGCTCTCTCCGCACAAATGGTTACTTAGAATTGCATCAGATTTATGTGTTGTAATTTATTTAGTAGCATTGAGGCAGATTACCATTTCTTCACTGTTAGAAATAATGCCTGGCAAACATACTGCATCCTCATCTTTGCACATTTGAGTAACTATTTCCTTTGAATAAAGTCTTAAAAGTGGAATTTCTAGGTTTTTAATATGTAATGCCAAATCATTCTGCACAAAGTTAAACTATATGAAACTATATAAGTAAGTAAGTAAAGTCGCTCAGTCGTGTCCGACTCTTTGCGACCCCATGGACTGTAGCCTACCAGGCTCCTCCCTCCATGGGATTCTCCAGGCAAGAGTACTGGAGTGGGTTGCCATTTCCTTAGCTAATGCTATTTCCTATAACATCACAATAGCAAATTTGTTAGTTTTTAAAATGTATCAAATTATTTTTAGCTAGATGAAGAAATATGGTATACAAAATTCTGACTCATTCTTTAAGGCCTAGCTCAAAGTAACTACTGCTGCTGCTGCTGCTGCTGCTAAGTCGCTTCAGTCGTGTCCGGCTCTGTGCGACCCCATAGACAGCAGCCCACCAGGCTCCTCCGTCCCTGGGATTCTCCAGGCAAGAATATTGGAGTGGGTTGCCATTTCCTTCTCCAATGCATGAAAGTGAAAAGTGAAAGGGAAGTCACTGAGTCGTGTCCGACCCTTCACGACCTCATGGACTGCAGCCTACCAGGCTCCTCCGTCCATGAGATTTTCCAGGCAAGAGTACAGGAGTGGGGTGTCATTGCCTCTGCTGCTGCTGCTGCTGCTGCTGCTGCTGCTGCTGCTGCTGCTGCTGCTGCTAAGTCACTTCAGTCGTGTCCGACTCTGTGCGACCCCACAGATGGCAGCCCACTGGGCTCCGCCATCCCTGGGATTCTCCAGGCAAGAACACTGGAGTGGGTTGCCATTTCCTTCTCCAATGCATGAAAGTGAAAAGTGAACGTGAAGTCGCTCAGTCGTGTCTAACTCAGCGACCCCATGGATTGCAACCTACCAGGCTCCTCCATCCATGGGAGTTTCCAGGCAAGAGTACTGGAGTAGGGTGCCATTGCCTCTACGTAGGCACAAATCAGCCAGACAGAATTTATGATTCCTACCTTAACACAGTTCTTCACAATCTTGGCCATGCCTCAGAATTATCTGGAGAGCTGTACAATCCACAAAGTTTGTGTTTCAGTAGATCTGGTGTCAGTTCAGTTCAGTTCAGTTCAGTCACTCAGTCGTGTCCGACTCTTTGCAACCCCATGAACTGCAGCATGCCAGGCCTCCATGTCCATAACCAACTCCTGGAGTTCACTCAGATTCTTGCCCATCGAGTCCGTGATGCCATCCAGCCATCTCATCCTCGCTCGTCCCCTTCTCCTCCTGCCCCCAATCCCTCCCAGCATCAGAGTCTTTTCCAATGAGTCAACTCTTCGCATGAGGTGGCCAAAGTACTGGAGTTTCAGCTTTAGCATCTGGTGTAAGGCCCCAAAATATATATCTCTAATAAGTTCCCATGTGATCCATGGACCACACACTGAAAACCACTGCCCTGAAACACTGTGTGTTATTGGAGAAAAATGTGAATCATCTAATTCAATGCTATAGACTGAATGTTTAAGTGTTTATGTAACTTCCAAATTCATCTGTTCAAACCTAATCCACAATGAGATGGTATTTGAAGGTGGGGCCTTTGGAAGGTGATTAAGTCATTAGAGGATTAATGCCCTTGTAAAAGAGACCCAAAGAACTTCCTGGCCCCTTCTATGAGTGAGAAGAGGGCCATCTATGAGCCAAGAAGTAGGCTTTCACCAGACACCAAAACTGATGACATCTTGATCATAGAAGTATCAGCCTTCAGAACTGTGAGAAATAAATGCACAAGCCACCCAATCTATGGGATTTTGTTTTAGCAGCCCAGAGTAAGTCAATTAATCAATCATATAGCTTTTTCATCCTAGATGAGGAAACTCACAGACAAGTTTGTGACCTAGCTTTCATAACTGTGCAATGTAATCTGTTCTATTTATCTACCTTCTATTATTTCTCCCATCTTGACCACACAGAAGAAAATGATAGTAAAATAAAACAAACAGAATGAAAAAAATATTGCATTATGTTTATTTTTTAGAAAACAATCATGATTCCTATGTTTAAAAGTCTGCAGTTCTCTTAATACTATAACGAAAAGTTAAGTTTAAAAAAGCTTTTTATTTACCACAATGGATTTTTGAGAAAAATCTAACAAACTTGGGGCTTTTCAGGTGGCATTAATGGTAAAGATACTGCTTGTCAATGCAGCAGACATAAAAGACATAGGTGTGGAGGAGCTGGAAGGCTTTAAGCAAATACTGAAAATGTATTTGCTCCACTCTTGACGAAGGTTGGAAGCTGGGACGAGCGTAACAAAGGGTTATGAGCGTTCACTGAGTTCCCAAGGCTGGGAACAGATGACGAAGGGTCAATACGCCCAGCCTTNAGGTGTGGAGGAGCTGGAAGGCTTTAAGCAAATACTGAAAATGTATTTGCTCCACTCTTGACGAAGGTTGGAAGCTGGGACGAGCGTAACAAAGGGTTATGAGCGTTCACTGAGTTCCCAAGGCTGGGAACAGATGACGAAGGGTCAATACGCCCAGCCTTGAGGAGTTCAAAGGCTTTCTTCTGACCCCCTGTTTCTGAGAGCAAGGACTGTTGTTTCATGATAAGACTCCCTTTAGAATTTCACCAAAGCTATGTTATGGCTTGGGCAATGGGAACTGTATTTTATGCGTGAATGCTTTAATGTTTATCTGGAATGGCTACGTGCAAGTCTGCATTATGCTCTATTCCCTGAGAATTATAAAACTGCGCAGTTAGATAATAAACTTTGTCAGTCCACTAGAGGCTGTCTCTGAGTGTCCTTTTCAGAGTGCGGTTCTCCGAGCCTTACACATGGGTTCAATCCATGAGTATGGATCCAGTCACAAACATTTTCTTTAAACTTCACTGAAACTGAGATGACACCAGTAGTGGGCAGAGAGTCTTACTCTTGAAATCCCACTGCAAGCACCCATGGCTTAGTCACTGGCCTCTTGAGGATTTCCCCAGTTTCCCTTCATAGGCCTATAGCTAGACTATCTTGTCTAGGGACTATGACTCTTAAAATTGCTTTATGAGTATCAAGCTCCATTTATTTCATTTCAAGTTTTTAGCCCTTTTTGAAATACTACCTCTGCAAATATCCTTTAGGTAAATGGTGATCCTTCTAGACTGAAGACCACATCCTCTTTTTTCCAACTACAGGATCATGAATGCTTTCCACCTCTGTTTGTCAGTGCTTGCTATATACAGGTGCTGGTTTTAGATAACAAAGCCTTGGATACAGAATAATCTCACCACTATTTTGCTCCATTGGTTTTGTCTGAATCTCATGTTTCTTTCTAGAAATTAAGCCAGCAGAGATGGTTTCAGAGCATTACCTTTCCAGAAAGATTAGCAATAAGAAATTACCTATTTCTTCATGGCCCAACACATTGGCCCCAATGATGGAGAATTCTACTCACAGAAAACTTTAAAAATAATTTGAATCTTCATATTCATGATCTCATTTAGTAAGGCACAAGCACAAAGTTGTAAAGTAACTTGCCTGAGAATAAAGAACACCCTAGTTGACTTTTTTTTTTTTTTTAATCTTTTCTTGTTTGTTTTTTTTTTTGGTTTTTATTTTTTTATTTTATTTTTTTTGTATTTATTTATTTTTTTACACGAACTCCCAAACATGAACCTCCCCTCCCACCTCCCACCCCACATCATCCCTCCAGATCATCCCCATACACCAGCCCCAAGCATCCTGCATCCTGCATTGAACATACACTGGCAATTCATTTCTTACATGATAGTATACATATTTCAATGCTATTCTCCCAAATCATCCCCCCCTCTCCCTCTCCCTCTCCTTCTCCCTCAGAGTCCATAAGTCCGCTCTACACATCTGTATCTCTTTTGCTGTCTTGCATACAGGGTCCTCATTACCATCTTTCTAAATTCCATATATATGTGTTAGTATACTGTATTGGTGTTTTTCTTTCTGGCTTACTTCACTCTGTATAATTGGTTCCAGTTTCATCCATCTTATTAGAACTGATTCAAATGTATTCTT
>SJYX01005522.1:148718-162582 GCA_006410675.1 Oreotragus oreotragus | reverse complement strand
CTCCCTCTCCTTCTCCCTCAGAGTCCATAAGTCCGCTCTACACATCTGTATCTCTTTTGCTGTCTTGCATACAGGGTCCTCATTACCATCTTTCTAAATTCCATATATATGTGTTAGTATACTGTATTGGTGTTTTTCTTTCTGGCTTACTTCACTCTTTGAATCAGTTCTAATAAGATGGATGAAACTGGAACCAATTATACAGAGTGAAGTAAGCCAGAAAGAAAAACACCTAGTTGACTTTGAAATGTAGCTAGAAATCACCCTCTCACTCTAATAATCTTTCTACTTGACCTGGCTGCCTCCATGATGAGAAAAGAAAGTTCTATATGAACCTACCCAAAGACATATACACTTCATGGCAGGAAAAAGCATGGAAAGGTTGAGTCGTGGGTTCAGGGAAAAGATGGATGGGCATCCATAAGAACTTTTTGTCTTATTTTAATTATTTTATTTTTTAATTGGAGGATAACTACATAAAAATATTGTGTTAATTTCTACCATACATTAGCATGAATCAGCCAAAGGTATACATGTGTCCCCTCCCTCTTGAACCTCTTTCCCAACTCCCATCCCATCCCATCCCTGTAGACTGTCACAGAGGAAATGTTTTATTACACTAATTTAGCCTTTCCTATTCTCCTCCACCTATAGCAGACATTCTTTGAAGTACACACAGGACTTGGGGTCCTTCTCTTGGTTAGCTTACTTTGTATAATTCAAGTGCAAAACAACCCCCATCTGGGCCTTGGAATGCAACTTTCTCTCTAAATATAATAAATATTATTTAGTTAATGTAATATTTTAACATGGTTTTAATATGTTAGACATTGTTTTAGGTAATGATGACAGGGTGATATATAGACAGGCATATTCTGCCCTTGTGAAGCTTTTAATTTCATTGTACTATATCTACCCCATTGTTTCTGCCCCCCAAAATAATACTTACCCATAAAAGTTATATTTAAGTTGTTTATTCTTAATGAAGTTTTCTCTGAAAGCCTTTCACAGCCCTCTTTCTACATTCTCTTTCTAGAAATAGAATCAATAATGCAATGAAACAATTAACATTGAAATATTAGTTACTGGCTATAGCTTAAAACAGTATTTGTACTTAAGGGGTAAAGGATTAAAGGAAAAATAATTTTGTTTAAATAAGAAAGCTGTGGTACATATACGCAATGGAGTATTACTCAGCCATTAAAAAGAATACATTTGAATCAGTTCTAATGAGGTGGATGACACTGGAGCCTATAATACAGAGTGAAGTACGTCAGAAAGAAAAACCCCAATACAGTATACTAACACATATATATGGAATTTGGAAGGGCGGTAATGATAACCCTGTATGCGAGACAGCAAAAGAAACACAGATGTATAGAACAGTCTTTGGACTCTGGGAGAGAGTGAGGCTGGGACGATTTGGGAGAATGGCATTGAAACATGTATAATATCATATGTAAAATGAATTGCCAGTCCAGGTTCGATGCATGATACAGAATGCTCGGGGCTGGTGCACTGGGATTGCCCAGAGGGATGGTATGGGGAAGGAGGTGGGAGGTGGTCTCAGGATGGGGAACACGTGTACATCTATGGCAGATTCATGCTGAAGTATGGCAAAATCAATACAATATTGTAAAATAATTAGCCTCCAATTAAAACAAATAAATTTATATTAAAAAGAATAGATTGATAGAATTTCAAACAGTAATGTTACAATTAAAAGATAAATGGGGCAAGGGATCTTTTTGCACCTCTCAAGCCATCACTATTTACTAATAAATTATTTTGTACCCGTGTAAATCCAGCTCTGCTCTAAAGCTTACCATTTCTTGATGAGAGTAACATGAAAGCTTATGCTATCTACATTGAATTGTAGTGTTTGTCTGTCTCCTTTTACACTCAAGGAGGGTGACATTGGAAAATAAGATCCAGGAAAGGAATGCAGTGGCTAAATTTACAGAAAAACCCCAGTGTTCTATACAGAATCTAACACTCTGGTAACTTTAAGTTCTTTATTTACTTTTATTACGTGACTACAGGAAAACATAAGAATTAGTTTTTTATGCCCACAGAGTGAAATAAAATGTTTTATTTTCTCCCCTGGCCCACTACCCTGTCTCTCAAGGCCACAAGAATGCCTGAATGTAGTCTATTAAGGAACCAAATGAATAACATTTCATTGGTAATTTAGCATCTTGAAGAAGATGATAGAGTTTAGTGTTAAACTGTCTAATTTTGAATACTGACTCTGTCACATACTAATTGTGGGTAAGTTTCTTAACCTCCATGTACCTTAATTTCCTTCTTTTCAAATGAAAATAACAACAGGTTTATTGCAAGTACCTAGCTTACAGTCAGCACTTAATTTATAGCAACTATTATCATTAGTATTTAGCAGTCACATATGTCTGTGGCCGTCCTTCTATAAAGTCAATGGGAAAGACTGTGCTTTGGGTAAAGTATGAAAGAAAGAATAAAGGGATTGGGGCAAAAACAGACTAGCCTGTGTGACTGGAATAATTCTTGGTCCTAGGTTGTACAAGATTTATGGAATACTTGTTAATTTATTTAGCAATATGACACTGTCATGTGTTAAGTTTTTTGTTAACTTTTCCTTTCTTACATTTTACTTATAACTTCTTCAACTAAATAGAAGAGTCAGAGAATCATAGTTCCAGAATAGAACCTAAGGATCATCTAGTATATGACTTTTGTGCTAAAAATGAATAATCTGAAGCCCTAAAGTGAAAGACTTTGCCTAATGACACCCAGAAAACTACAAAATAAATAGGTCTTGAGTCCAGTTCTTGCCCTGTTCATCATAATTTTCCTACTATATCATTTTATTCAACATTTAATTATTTTCAGATTTGAATTTTTCTATAGTCATTTTACACTTGTTAGTCCACATTATTCCCCAAGTCTGAATGCTGCCACACTGGGTAAAGACTTGTCAATATGTTGATTACAGTTGGGGATATAGTAGTTACACATGAAATGACATCTAGGGGACACTGCAAGGGTACCACCATACTTACTTTGGAAAGCTGTCTCAGAATATGTAAAAGCACATTCATCATTTAAGTATCCCATAGGATTGAATAAAGATTCTGAATGTATAGATGCTAATTCATTATAAAATCTAACATGCAAAGTTTAAGGATCCTAAGTTGCAAGCTAAAGTTGTTTTTCAGTCGCTCAGTCATGTCTGATTCTTTGTGACCCTGTGGACTGCAGTATGTCAGGCTTCCCTGTCCTTCACCATCTCCCAAAACTTGCTCAAATGCACGTCCATTGAGCTGGTGATGCTATCCAACCCTCTCATCTTCTGTCATCCCCCTCTCCTCCTGCCTTCAATCGTTCCCAGTTTCAGGGTCTTTTCTAATGAGTCAGTTATTCACATCAGTTGGCCAAAGTATTGAAGATTCAGTTTCAGTATCTGTCCTTCCAATGAAACTTCAGGACTGATTTCCTTTAGGATTGACTAGTTTAATCTTCTTGCAGTCCGAGGGACTGTCGAGAGTCTTCTCCAACAGATCAAAGACATCAATTCTTCAGCACTCAGCGTTCTTTATGGTCCAACTCTCACACCTACATGTGACTACTGGATAAACCATAGCTTTGACCATATGGACCTTTATCTGCAAATAATGTCTCTGCTTTTTAATATGCCGTCTAGGTTTGTTATAGCTTTTCTTCCAAGGAGCAAGCATCTTTTAATTTCATGGCTGTAGTCACAGTCTGTAGTGATTTTGAAGCCCAAGAAAATGAAGTCCAATCATTCCTTCTGTTGGCTCCCCACTTATTTGCCATAAAGTTATGGGACTGGATGTCATGATCTTAGTTTTCTGAGTGCTGAGTTTTAAGCCAGCTTTTTTACTTTCCTCTTTCACCTTCATCGATAGTTTTTTTTTTTTTACTCTTTGCTTTCTGCCATAAGAGAGCATAGCAAGCTATAGGGAGTATAGAAAACTGGTTTTAGGTCTGGCATATACTCTTTCTTTCTCCTTTCTCAATTTTTGATAATGCATTCATACCTATTACACACATAATGTTCAGGCCTTATTATTTTTAGTTTACTGAAACCTGCTTTTAGGAGAAGTAGTTCATTTTAAAACATAAATGACCAATTACAATTTTCACTCCATCTAAACAAAGTTATAATTTAGCAGTGATCAAAGCCATAACCTGTCCATCTTGGGTGACCCCACATGGCATGGCTTAGTTGCACTGAGTTAGGCAAGCTGTGGTCCATGTGATCAGATTGGCGAGTTGTCTGTGATTGCAGATTCAGTCTGTCTGCCCTCTGATGCCCTCTATCAGTGCTACAGTCTTACTTGGGTTTCTCTTACCTTGGATACATTGGAGTCTCTCTTCTCGGCTGCTCCAGCAAAGTTCAGCCGCTGCTCCATACCTTGGATGCAGGGTAGCTCCTCTCGGCCATCACCCCTGACATGGGATGCAGGGTAGCTCCTCTTGGCTGCTGCCCCTGACCTTGGGCGTGGGGTAGATTCTCTCAGACTCTCCTATGCCAAGAACCATGAACTTCCAGATTTTCAAGTTGGTTTTAAAAAAACAGAGGAACCAGAGATCAAATTGCCAATATCTGCTGGATCATCGAAAAAGCAGGAGAGTTCCAGAAAAACATCTATTTCTGCTTTATTGACTATACCAAAGGCTTTGACTGTGTGGATCACAATAAACTGTGGGAAATTCTGAAAGAGATAGGAATACCAGACCACCTGACCTGCCTCTTGAGAAATCTGTATGCAGGTCAGGAAGCAACAGTTAGAACTGGACATGGAACAACAGACTGGTTCCAAATAGGAAAAGGAGTAGGTAAAGGCTGTATATTGTCACCCTGCTTATTTAACTTCTATGCAGAGTACATCGTGAGAAACGCTGGGCTGGAAAAAGCACAAGCTGAAATCGAGATTGCCGGGAGAAATATCAATAAGCTCAGATATGCAGATGGCACCACCCTTATGGCAGAAAGTGAAGAAGAACTAAACAGCCTCTTGATGAAAGTGAAGGAGGAGAGTGAAAAAGTTGGCTTAAAACAACATTCAGAAAACTAAGATCATAGCATCTGGTCCCATCCCTTCATGGCAAATAGATGGGGAAACAGGGGCAGCAGGGCAACTGTGGCTGACTTTGTTTTTTTGGGCTCCAAAATCACTGCAGATGGTGATTGCAGTCATGAAATTAAAAAGATGCTTACTCCTTGGGAGAAAAGTTATGACCAACCTAGACAGCATATTAAAAGGCAGGTTCAATGCATGATACTGGATGCTTGGGGCTGGTGCACTGGGACGACCCAGAGGGATGGTATGGGAAGGGAGGAGGGAGGAGGGTTCAAGATGGGGAACACGTGTATACATGTGGCATATTCATGTTGATGTATGGCAAAACCAGTACAATGTTGTAAAGCAATTAACCTCCAATTAAAATAAATAAATTTATATTAAAAATAAATAAAAAGCAGAGACATTACTTTGCCAACAAAGATCTGTCTAGTCAAGGCTATGGTTTTTCCAGTAGTCATGTATGGATATGAGAGTTGGACTGTGAAGAAAGCGGAGTGCCAAAGAATTGGTGCTTTTGAACTGTGGTGTTGGAGAAGACTCTTGAGAGTCCCTTGGAGAGCTAAAAAGCCTCTTGATGAAAGTGAAGGAGGAGAGTGAAAAAGTTGGCTTAAAACAACATTCAGAAAACTAAGATCATAGCATCTGGTCCCATCCCTTCATGGCAAATAGATGGGGAAACAGGGGCAGCAGGGCAACTGTGGCTGACTTTGTTTTTTTGGGCTCCAAAATCACTGCAGATGGTGATTGCAGTCATGAAATTAAAAAGATGCTTACTCCTTGGGAGAAAAGTTATGACCAACCTAGACAGCATATTAAAAGGCAGGTTCAATGCATGATACTGGATGCTTGGGGCTGGTGCACTGGGACGACCCAGAGGGATGGTATGGGAAGGGAGGAGGGAGGAGGGTTCAAGATGGGGAACACGTGTATACATGTGGCATATTCATGTTGATGTATGGCAAAACCAGTACAATGTTGTAAAGCAATTAACCTCCAATTAAAATAAATAAATTTATATTAAAAATAAATAAAAAGCAGAGACATTACTTTGCCAACAAAGATCTGTCTAGTCAAGGCTATGGTTTTTCCAGTAGTCATGTATGGATATGAGAGTTGGACTGTGAAGAAAGCGGAGTGCCAAAGAATTGGTGCTTTTGAACTGTGGTGTTGGAGAAGACTCTTGAGAGTCCCTTGGACTGCAAGGAGATCCAACTAGTCCATCCTAAAGGAGATCAGTCCTGGGTATTCATTGGAAGGACTGATGTTGAAGCTGAAACTCCAATACTTTCACCACCTGATGCGAAAAACTGACCCATTTGAAAAGACCCTGATGCTGTGAAAGATTGAGGGTGGGAGGAGAAGTTAACGACAGAGGATGAGATGGTTGGATGGCACTACCGAATCAAAGGACATGAATTTGAGTAAACTCTGGGAATTGTTGATGGACAGGGAGGCCCGGTGTGCTGCAATTCATGGGGTCGCAACGAGTTGGAAACGACTGAGCGACTGAACTGAACTAAAAGCCATAATCTAATTCAATTCAAATATTTTTTCCTCATAAAAATCCCTAGTGATATTTTCACTGCTAAATACAGTAAATTCATATATAACCTCATAATATCTGACTTCTGCTCAGCATTTGGTTCTGCCAACTACTTCCTATTCTTGAAAGACTTTCTTCCCTTGGTTTCTGTCATTTCACGTTTTTAACTCTTTTTTTTTTCTGATTACTATTTATCTTTTTCTCAACCTCCCTCTGATAATTCCATAAATCATGGTGTTCCCTGGGTGTTGCCCTAAGCCTTTTCATGTCAGTCTACCTGCTTTCTCTAGACTACCTTATTTACTTCTATATCTTCAACTATTGGATTTAAACTCATGATTCCCAAATTTGTAGCTCAAACTTACATCTATTTCCTGAACTCTACACACACACACATATATAAATTAAGTGACTATTAGACTGTATGTTTCATCATTGTTTCAAATTAAAACTTTGAAAACAAAGTATAAAATTTCTCTAGAGGCAGTTCTAAGATGGTGGAGGAATAGGATGGGGAGATCACTTTCTCCCCAACAAATTAATCAAAAGAACATTTTAATGATGAGTAAATTCCACAAAACAACTTCTGAATGCCAGCAGAGGACATCAGGCACCCAGAAACGCAGCCCATTGTCTTCAAAAGGAGGTAAGAAAAAATATAAAAGACAAAAAGAGGTAGGGATGGAGCTCCATCCTGGGAAGAGAGTCTTAAGAAAGAGAGAATTTTCCAAACACTGGGAAACAGTTTCACTGCCGAGTCTCTAGCAAGCCTTGGAACCATAGAGGGCAACATAACCGAGAGGAAAAATAAATAAATAATTAAAACTCAAAGATTATATGCCCAATGATAACTCCCACAGCAGAAAAGTAGCACAGACTCCTGCATCCACCACTAGCAAGCGGGGGCTAGGCAGGGAGGCATGGGCTGCATTGCTTAGAGTAAGGACTGGGCCTGAATGTCCCAAGGGCAATCTGAAGGAACTAACTTGGGCTAACAAACCAGACTGTGGGATAGCAACCACGAGGAAAGCCCTAACCTAAGACACTGCCAGATCCGCTCACAGAACAAAGGACTGACTAGAGCTACGCAAAAAGCCCTAACTTAAGACACCGTCAGGCCCGCTCACTGAACAAAGGACTGGGCAGAGCTAGCCGGCTGCAGACTATTCCCCTCCGGTGACAGACAGCCAGAATTGGAAGGGGTCAATCACAGCCCCAGAGGGACATTATCTACCAAACTGCAAGCAGACTTCATTGCTAACTAAGACTTCTTGGGATTTTGGATGGCCAACATCCGCCTGAGAAGGTGTGCTGGTTGTACACCCAGAAAACTGAGCAGCAGGGATGGGGGACGTGATAAGTCACATTGAACAAACTCACCAAACACCTGGTCACCTGAGCTGCTCGGACCTGGGAAGGGCACAAAACACAGGCCCAACCGAATCTGCACCTCTGAGAACTACCCGAGTACCTGAACCTGAGTGGCTTAGACCTGGGAAGTGCATACAACCCAGGGCCAGCCTCAGACAGTTCCCAGCAGAGCAACCTAGAGCCTAAGCAGTATTGACAGGGAAAGTACACACGCCGTGAGTGGGGGCAAGTCCAGTGTGGCTGAGACACTGCGAGCACACACCAGTGTTATTTGTTTGCAGCATCCCTCCTTCCCCAAAGCACAACTGAGCAAGTGAACCTAAAAAAGTGTCCACCACCACCTCCTTGTGTCAGGGCGGAAATTAGACTCGGAAGAGACCAGCAAACAGAAGAAGCTAAAAAAGAGTGATCTTCCTTGGAAGTGACAGGTGCGATAGATTAAAACCCTGTAGTTAGTACCAACTACATAGGAAGGGGCCTATAGACCTTGAGAAATATAAGCAGGATCAAGGAACTATCTGAAAATGAACTGACCCCACCGTGCCCACAACAACACCAGAGAAAGTCCTAGATATATTTTTACTATCTTTTTTTTTTAATTTTAAGTCTTCTATTACTTCTTTAATTTTCATTTTTATAACATACTATTACCTTTAAAAAAAGAGAGACTATTTTATAAAGCAAACTTCATATATATATATATATAATATAATTTTGTGACTATTTTTTCTTTAATATTGAATTTTTTAAAATCCAGCCCCTACTCTAGATTTTTAATCTTTGCTTCTTGGTATTTGTTATCAACTTTGTACCTTTAAAACCCCAATCTTCAGTACCCATTTTTAATTGAGAGTGAGATTACTGGCTTGACTGCTCTCTCCCCCTTTGGACTCTCCTTCTCCACCAGGTCTCCACTATCTCCTTCTCCCTCCCCCTTCTCTTCTCTACCCAACTCTGTGAATCTCTTAGCGTGTTTTGGATGGTGGAAAACACTTAGAGAACTGATTACTGGCTAGATCTGTCTCTCTCCTTTTGATTCTCCCCTTTATCCTCCTGGCCACATCTGTATCATTCCTCCCTCTTCTCTTCTCTGTATTACTCTGTGAACATCTCTGAGCAGTTCAGACTGTGGGGTGCACATAAAGAAGTGATTACTGCCTAGCTTGCTCTCTCCTCTTTTGATTCCACCTCATCTCATTCGGGTCATCTCTAACTCCCTCCTCTCTCTTCTCCTCTCCATGTAACTCTGTGAACCTCTCTGGGTGCTCCTCACTGTGGAGAAACTTTTAATCTTTCCCCTAGATGTCCTATCAAGTGTGCTACATAGACAGAGAAGCCTTGAGGCTACAGTAAAAATAAGACTAAAACCAGAAGCAGGAGTCTTAAGACCAAATCCTGGGAAAACCAGAGAACTCCTGGTTAGAGTGAACATTAATTGACAACAGCTCATTAATTGCCTCCATACCTACACTGAAACCAAGAACCACCCAAGGGCCTACAAGTTCCAGAGCAAGACATATCAGGCAAATTCCCCAGCAACATAGGAACACAGCCCTGAGCTTCAATATACGGGCTGCCCAAAGTTATTCCAAAACCACTGATATTTTATAATTCATTACTGTACACTTCATTGCACTCCAGAGAGAAATCCAGCTCCACCCAGAATAACACCAACAAAAGCTTCCTTAACCAGGAAACCTTGACAGCCACCCGTACAACCCCACCCACAGTGAGGAAACTCCACAATAAAGAGAACTCCACAAACTGCCAGAATACAGAAAGGCCACCCCAAACACAGCAATATAAACAAGATAAAGAGACAGAAGAATACCAAGCAGACAAAAGAACAGGAGAAATGCCCACCAAATCAAACAAAAGAAGAAAAGACAGAGAATCTACCTGATAAAGAATTCCGAATAATGATAGTGAAAATGATCCTAAATATTGAAAACAAAATGGAATCACAGATAAATAGCCTAGAGACAAGGATTGAGAAGATGCAAGAAAGATTTAGCAAGGACCTAGAAGAGATAAAAAGGACTCAATATATAATGAATAATACAATAAATGAGATCAAAAACACTATGGAGGGAATAAATAGTAGAATAATGGAGGCAGAAGATAAGATTAGTGAGGTAGAAGACAGAAAGGTAGAAAAAAAAATGAATCAGAGAGGAAAATAGAAAAATGAATTAAAAGAAATGAGGATAAGCTCAGACACCTCTTGCACAATGTTAAACGCCCCGACATTTGAATCATAGGAGTCCCAGAAGAAGAAGAAGACAGAAAGAAAGACCATGAGAAAATACTTGAAGAGATAATAGTTGAAAACTTTCCTAAAATGGGGAAGGAAACAATCACCCAAGTCCAAGAAACCCAGAAAGTCCCAAAGAGGTTAAACCAAAGGTGAACACCCCAAGACACATATTAATCAAATTAACAAAGATCAAACACAAAGAACAACTATTAAAAGCAGCAAGGGGAAAACAACAAATAACACACAAGGGGATTCCCATAAAGATAACAGCTGAGCTTTCAATAAAAACTCTTCAGGTCAGGAGGGAGTGGCAGGACATAATTAAAGTGATGAAAGAAAATAACCTACAGCCCAGATTACTGTACCCAGCAAGGATCTCTTTCAAATACGGAGGAGAAACCAAAAGCTTTACAGACAAGCAAAAGCTGAGAGAATTCAGCACCACGAAAACAGCTCTTCAACAAATGTTAAAGGATCTTCTCTAGACAGGAAACACAAAAATGGTGTATAAACTCAAACCCAAAACAATAAAGTAAATAGCAAAGGGATCGAATTTATCAATAATTACCTTAAAAGTAAATGGGTTGAATGCCCTAACCTAAAGACAAAGACTGACAGAATGGACACAAAAACAAGACCCCTATATATGTTGTCTACAAGAGACCCACCTCAAAACAAGGGACACATGCAGACTGAAAGTGAAGGGCTGGAAAAATATATTCCACGCAAATAGAGAACAAAAGAAAGCAGGAATAGCAATATTCATATCAGATAAAATAAACTTTAAAACAAAGACAAAGAAGGACACTACATAATAATCAAAGGATCAATTCAAGAAGAAGATATAACAATTATAAATATATATGCACCCAACATAGGAGCAACACAATATGTAAGACAAATGCTAACCAGTATGAAAGGGGAAATTAACAATAATACAATAATAATGGGAGACTTTAATACCCCACTCACAACTATGGATAGATAAACTAAACAGAAAATTAATAAAGAAACACAAACTTTAAATGATACTATAGCCCAGTTAGAGCTAATTGATATCTATAGGACATTTCACTCCAAAACAATGAATTTCACCTTTTTCTCAAATGCACACGGAACCTTCTCCAGGATAGGTCATATCCTGGGCCATTAATCTAGCTTTTATAAATTCAAAAAAAAAAATGAAATCATTCCAAGCATCTTTTCTGACCACAATGCAGTAAGATTAGATTTCAATTACAGGAGAAAAAATATTAAAAACTCCAACATATGGAGGCTGAACAACACGCTGCTGAATGACCAACAAATCACAGAAGAAATAAAAAAGAAATCAAAATATGCATAGAAACAAATGAAAATGAAAACACAACAACCCAAAACCTGTGGGACACTGTAAAAGCAGTACTAAGGGGAAGGTTCATAGCAATACAGGCATACCACAACAGACAAAAAAAAAGTCAAATAAACAACCAAACTCTACACCTAAAGCAACTAGAAAAGGAAGAATTGAAGAACCCCAACGTTAGTAAAAGGAAATAAATCTTAAAAATTAGAGGCAGAAATAAATGCACAATAAACAAAAGAGACCATAGCAAAAATCAACAAAGTCAAAAGCTGGTTCTTTGAAAGGATAAATAAAATTGATAAACCATTAGGCAGACTCATCAAGAAACAAAGGGAGAAAAATCAAATCAACAAAATTAGAAATGAAGATGGAGAGATCACAACAGACAACACAGACATACAAAGGATTATAAGAGACTACTATCGGCAATTATATGCCAAACAAATGGACAACGTTTAAGAAATGGACAAATTCTTAGAAAAGTACAACTTTCCAAAACTAAACCAGGAAGAAATAGAAAATCTTAACAGACACATCATAAGCATGGAAATTGAAAGTGTAATCAGAAACCTTCCAGAGTATTGCAGAGGAATGCAAACTTCCAAACTCATTCTATGAGTCCACCATCACCCTAACACCAAAATCTGACAAAGATGCCACAATAAAAGAAAACTACAGGCCAATATCACTGATGAACATAGATGCAAAAACCCTTAACAAAATTCTACCAATCAGAATCCAACAACACATTAAAAAGATCATACACCATGACCAAGTGGTCTTTATCCCAGAGATGCAAGGATTCTTCAATATCAAATCAACATAATAATACAATCAACATAATACACTTCATTAACAAATTGAAAAATAAAAGCCCTATGATTATCTCAATAGATGCAGGAAAGCCTTTGACAAAATTCAACGTCCATGTATGATCAAAACTCTCCAGAAAGCAGGAATAGGAGGAACATACCTCAACATAATAAAAACTATATGAAATATGTATACTATCATGCAAGAAATGAATCGCCAGTCTATGTTCAATGCAGGATGCAGGATGCTTGGGGCTGGTGTATGGGAATGATCCAGAGGGATGATGTGGGGTGGGAGGTGGGAGGGAGTGGTTCATGCTTGGGAGTTCATGTACACCCGTGATGGATTCATGTCAATATATGCCAAAACCAATACAGTACTGTAAAGTAAAATAAAGTAAAAATAAAATTTTTTTTAAAAGCTATATATGACAAACCATCGAAAACATTATCTTCAATGGTGAAAAATTGAAAGCATTTCCCCTAAAGTCAGGAACAAGACAAGGATGTCCACTTTCACCGCTACTATTCAACATAGTTCTGGAAGTTTTGGCCACAGCAATCAGAGCAGAAAAAGAAATAAAAGGAATCCAAATTGGAAAAGAAGAAGTAAAACTCTCACTGTTTGCAGATGACATGATCCTCTACATAGAAAACCCTAAAGACTCCACCAGAAAATTACTAGAGCTAATCAATGAATATAGTAAAGTACCCCTAAAGTCAGGAACAAGACAAGAGTGCCCACTTTCACCACTACTATTCAACATAGTTTTGGAAGTTCTGGCCACAGCAGAGCAGAAAAAGAAATAAAAAGAATCCATTTTGGAAAAGAAGAAGTAAAACTCTCACTGTCTGCAAATGACATGATCCTCTACATGCTGCTGCTGCTGCTAAGTCACCTCAGTCATGTCCAACTCTGTGCGACCCCATAGACGGCAGCCCACCAGACTCCCCAATCCCTGGGATTCTCCAGGCAAGAACACTGGAGTGGGTTGCCATTTCTTTCTCCAATGTACAAAAGTGAAAAGTGAAAGTGAAGTCATTCAGTCGTGTCTGACTCTTAGCGACTCCATGAACTGCAGCCTACCAGTCTCCTCCATCCATGGGATTTTCCAGGCAATAGTACTGGAGTGAGTTGCATTGCCTTCTCCAGATCCTCTACATAGAAAACCCTAAAGACTCCACCAAAGAATTACTACAGCTAATCAATCAATATAGTAAAGTGGCAGGATATAAAATCAACACACAGAAATCTCTTACATTCCTATACAGTAATAATGAGAAAATAGTAGGATAAATTAAGGAAACAATTCCATTCACCATTGCAATGAAAAAAATAAAATACTTAGGAATATATCTACCTAAAGAAACTAAAGACTTATATATAGAAAACTATAAAACACTGATGAAAGAAATCAAAGAGGACACTAATAGATGGAGAAATAT
>SJYX01005522.1:84040-141510 GCA_006410675.1 Oreotragus oreotragus | reverse complement strand
AAGTGATCTAGTTTCATTCTTTTACAAGTGGTTGACCAGTTTTCCCAGCACCACTTGTTAAAGAGATTGTCTTTACTCCATTGTATATTCTTGCCTCCTTTGTCAAAGATAAGGTGTCCATATGTGTGTGGATTTATCTCTGGGCTTTCTATTTTGTTCCATTGATCTATATTTCTGTCTTTGTGCCAGTACCACACTGTCTTGATGACTGTGGCTTTGTAGTAGAGCCTGAAGTCAGGTAAGTTGATTCCTCCAGTTCCATTCTTCTTTCTCAAGATTGCTTTGGCTATTCGAGGTTTTTTGTATTTCCATACAAATCTTGAAATTATTTGTTCTAGTTCTGTGAAAAATACCGCTGGTAGCTTGATAGGGATTGCATTGAATCTGTAGATTGCTTTGGGTAATATATTCATTTTCACTATATTGATTCTTCCAATCCATGAACATGGTATATTTCTCCATCTATTAGTGTCCTCTTTGATTTCTTTCATCAGTGTTTTATAATTTTCTATATACAGGTCTTTAGTTTCTTTAGGTAGATATATTCCTAAGTATTTTATTCTTTTCATTGCAATGGTGAATGGAATTGTTTCCTTAATTTCGTTTTCTACTTTCTCATTATTAGTGTATAAGAATGCAAGAGATTTCTGTGTGTTGATTTTATATCCTGCAACTTTACTATATTCATTCAGAGCAGAAAAAGAAATAAAAGGAATCCAGATTGGAAAAGAAGAAGTAAAACTCTCACTGTTTGCAGATGACATGATCCTCTACATAGAAAACCCTAAAGACTCCACCAGAAAATTACTAGAGCTAATCAATGAATATAGTAAAGTTGCATATTCTTTAAAAAAAAAAACTTTTTATTTTGTATTGGGATATAGCCTATTAACAATGTTGTGATAGTTTCAAATGAACAGAGAAGGGACTCAGCCATACATATACATGTATCCATTTTCCCGCAAACTCCCCTCCCATCCAGGCTACTACATAACATTGAGCAGAGTTACACATGCTATTCAGTAGGTCCTTGTTGGTTTGTATTATTTCTTTTTTAGATTCCACATATAACGAATGTCATATGATATTTCTCTGTCTCTGACTTTCTTCATTCAATATAACAATCTCTAGGTCTATCCACATTGCTGCAAATGACATTAGTTCATTTTTAATGGTTGAGCAATATTCCATTTTATATATGTACCACATCCTGTCGACGCATTCCTCTGTTGATGGACATTTAGGTAGTTTCCAGGTACTGGCTATTGTAAACAGTACTGCAGTAAACATTGTGGTGCATGTATCATTTTGAATCATGTTTTGTTTTGTTTTGTTTTCTGAATTTATGCTCAGGAGAGGAATTGAAAGTTATATGGCAGCTCTATTTTTTTTTTTTTTAAGAAACGTTCATGTGTTTCTCCAAAGTTTCTGTAACAATTTTCATTCCTACCAAAAGTGTAGGAGGGCTCCCTTCTCTCTACATCCTCTCTAACAATTATTCTTTGTGTTTTTTTTTTTTTTTATGATAGCCATCCCAGCTAGTGTAATGTGTTACCTCGTTTTAGTTATGATATGCATTTCTCTAATAATTAGCAATGTTAAACACATTTTCATGTGCCTCTTGGCCATTTGTAACTCTTTGGGAAAACGTCTTCTTAAGTTCTTTATCCATTTGTTGCTTGGGTTGTTTGTTTTGATGCTTTTAAGCATCATGGGCTGTTTGCAAATTTTGGAGACTAATTTTTGTCGGTCACATCATTTGCAAATATTTTCTTGCAGTCTGTGAGCTGACTTTTCACTCATTTACAATTTCCTTTGTTTTTTGCTGTGCAAAAGCTTTTGAAGTTAAGAAAGCTGAGCACTGAGGAATTGATACTTTTGAACTGTTGTGTTGGAGAAAACTCTTGAGAGTCCCTTGGACTGCAAGGAGATCCAATTAGTCCATTCTAAAGGAGATCAGCCCTGGGTATTTTTTTGGAAGGAATGATGCTAAAGCTGAAACTCCAGTACTTTGGCCACCTGCCTCATGTGAAGAGTTGATTCATTGGAAAAGACTCTGATGCTGAGAGAGATTGGGGGCAGGAGGAAAAGGGGACAACAGAGGATGAGATGGCTAGATGACATCACCGACTCAATGGACATGAGTTTGAGTGAACTCTGGGAGTTGGTGATGGACAGGGAGGCCTGGCGTGCTGTGATTCATGGGGTCGCAAAGAGTCAGACATGACTGAGCAACTGAACTGAACTGAACTGAGGCATCATTTGTTTATTTTTGTTTCTGGGTCCATTATTCTGGGAGATGGATCAAAAATAATATTGCTGCAATTTATGTCAGAGAGTATTCTGCTTATGTTTTCCTCAATGAGATTTATAGTATCTGGTCTTACATTAAGGTCTTTAATCCATTTTCAGTGTGTCTTAGTGTATGGCAACATCATTTGTTTATTTTTGTTTCTGGGTCCATTATTCTGGGAGATGGATCAAAAATAATATTGCTGCAATTTATGTCAGAGAGTATTCTGCTTATGTTTTCCTCAATGAGATTTATAGTATCTGGTCTTACATTAAGGTCTTTAATCCATTTTCAGTGTGTCTTAGTGTATGGCATTAAAAATTATCTAATTTCAATTTTTACATGTAGCTATCCAGTTTTCCCAGCATCATTTGTTGTAGAGACTATCTTTCCAACATTGTGTAGTCTTGCATCCTTTGTCACAGATTAATTGGCCATAGGCACATGGGTTTATTCCTGGGTTTTCTGTCCTGATCTATTAATCTATATTTTTAATTTTGTGTTAGTAAAACAGTTTTGCTAATTGCAGCTTTGTAGTAATCTGAAGTCAGGGAGCCTGATTCCTCCAACTCCGTTTTTCTTTGTATTTCTGTGCTATCAGTTGTAACTCTTCCTTCTTTATTTCTAATACTGATTTGAGTCTTCTCCCCCTTTTTTTTCTTGAATATGGATGAATGTTTATTGATTTTTTTCATCTTTTCAAAGAACAGACTTTTGATTTTACTTGACCTTTGCNAGTTGTAACTCTTCCTTCTTTATTTCTAATACTGATTTGAGTCTTCTCCCCCTTTTTTTTCTTGAATATGGATGAATGTTTATTGATTTTTTTCATCTTTTCAAAGAACAGACTTTTGATTTTACTTGACCTTTGCATTTGTTTTAGTTCTCTCTATTTCATTTATTTCTGCTCTGATCTTTATGATTTCTTTCTTCCTCCTAACTTTAGGTTTTGTTTGTTCTTCTTTCTCTAGTTGCTTTAGGTATTAAGTTGTTTACTTGAGATTTTTCTTGTTTTTGAAAGTAAGATGGTATTACTATAAACTTCCTCTTACAACTGCTTATGCTCATCCTATAGGTTTTGATCATTGTGCTTTCATTTTCATTTGTTTCCAGGTATTTTTAAATTTTTCTCTTTAATTGATTGTTTAGTACCATATTGTTAAACTGCCACATATCTGAATTTTTATAGTTTTTCTCTTGTAGTTTATTTCTCATCTCATAGTACAATGATAAGAAAAGATGTTTGATGTGATTTGAGTTTTATTGAATTTTCGAAGGCTCACCTTGTGACCCAGCATGTGGTCAATTCTGAAGAATGTTCCATGTGTACTTGAGAAGAATGTGTATGTAGTCTGCCTCTTTTGAATGGAATGCTCTATAAATATCAATCAAGTTCATCTGGGCTAAAGTATCATTTAAAGTTAGTGTTTCCTCATTAATTTTCTGTCTCAATGACCTGTCCACTGATTAAATTGAGATGTTAAAGTCCTCCACTATTGTTATATCACTGTCAATTTCTACCTTTATGGTTGTTGTTATTTGCCTTACATTTAAGGTGTTCCTATGTTGGATGCAGACACACAGAAACCATACTCACAGAAAACTAGTCAATCTAATCACATTAGGAACACAGTCTTCTCTAACTCAATGAAACCAAGCCATGCCCATGGGGCAACCCAAGACAGGCGGGTCATGGTGGAGAGGTCTNAACAAAGATCATAGCATCTGGTCCCATCACTTCATGGGAAATAGATGTGGAAACAGTGGAAACAGTGTCAGACTTTTTCTTCCTGGGTGGCAAAATCACTGCAGATGGTGACTGCAGCCATGAAATTAAAAGATGCTTACTCCTTGGAAGATAAGTTATGACCAACCTATATGGCATATTGAAAAACAGAGACATTACTTTGCCAACAAAAGTCCGTCTAGTCAAGGCTATGGTTTTTGCAGTAGTCATGTATGGATGTCAGAGTTGGACTGTGAAAAAAGCCTGAGCACCAAAGAATTGATGCTTTTGAACTATGATGTTGAAGACTCTTGAGAGTTCCTTGGACTGCAAGGAGATCCAACCAGTCCATTCTGAAGGAGATCAGCCCTGGGATGTCTTTGGAGGGAATGATGCTGAAGCTGAGACTCCAGTACTTTGGCCACCTCATGTGTNAAGAATTGATGCTTTTGAACTATGATGTTGAAGACTCTTGAGAGTTCCTTGGACTGCAAGGAGATCCAACCAGTCCATTCTGAAGGAGATCAGCCCTGGGATGTCTTTGGAGGGAATGATGCTGAAGCTGAGACTCCAGTACTTTGGCCACCTCATGTGTAGTGTTGACTCATTGGAAACGACTCTGATGCTGGGAGGGATTGGGGGCAGGAGGAGAAGGGGACGACAGAGGATGAGATGGCTGGATGGCATCACTGACTTGATGGAAGTGAGTCTGAGTGAACTCCAGGAGTTGGTGATGGACAGGGAGGTCTGGCATGCTGCGATTCATGGGGTTGCAAAGAGTCGGACATGACTGAGCGACTGAAATGAACTGAACTGAACTGAAACATGAGCAGAAGACCTCAGACACCTAAAAGGACAAGATAGATCCCTGCATAACTGGGTAGGACAAAAGAAAGAAGAGAAAAGGAAGAGAAAAAGAAGTAGAATGGGACTACAACCCTGTGAAGGAAGTAAAGTTGAGGAGAGGTTCCCACATCTGGAGAAGCCTGCTCACTGGTGGGGAGATCAGCTGAGAGAGAAGAGGAGTTTCAGTTTCAAGGGCATGAAAAAAAGCCTAACAACTTGTTAGAGACAGGCAGGGCAGAGTGAGACCTATGCCGATGATCTCTGTCACAGCCCTGCATGCCCCAGCCTGAGATGAGTGTCTATCAGTGCACATAAGTGCTGTCTGCTGGAACATAAGGTTAAGAAAGCAGACTCAGGGAGAGGACTGCTGTTGGCTGTGAGTAGATAGCCTTAAAGGAATGGGAGTGAGTAGCTCTACAACTGAGAATGTTCATGGAGAAAGCCCAAGCTGCCACAGATTCAAAGCACTATTGTTGAGTGATGTGCAAAGGGCAGGGAAACCATTCCAGCCTCTCTCTTCATCTATCACTACCTAGCTTCACAAACACTCAGGAGGGATCCAAACAGAGTTGGCTAATGCACCTCTTCCATCTCCTCCTCTGCCTGCCTGAGCAACACACTCACCCTGATCACCACCTTATGGGTACATGAGTTCCAATTGCTCTACCAACACCACTCCACCTGTGCAGCCCATTCCCCCTGCTCAACACCTGAGGGTCTTACACATTTCAATCATTGCCCTAGCACCCTGCCACCTGGGTAGCACACTCGGCCTAATTTCCTGATCTCTGCCTGAAGGGTTCACCCATTCCAAATGTTACTTCAGTATCCTACCACAGGGGTGGCATACTGGCTCTGATTTCTGCCTTGGCTCCTTCCTGCCTGAGGAGCTTGTGTGCCCCAGGAATCTCTGAAGCAGACTCTGGTTGGAGGAACACATACAGAAGTGGGGCTGAAACTACAGCTGAGCCCCAGGGGCCTTGTGAGTAAGAGCTGAAATTTCTCCTTGTGACCATGTGAACCATGAAGTTGCATTTAAATTCAATACTAGTGAAACATCTGAAAGGACAAGTTCTGCAGGTAGGGTGCATCTGGCTTTAGCAGCTATGGGCTTCATGGGCATGTACACACAGGGTTGGACCAGGCCAAAGTCTTACCTGCTTCCATAGTCCCCACAGCAGATCAAGGTGCACAACTACTACAGTCCAGGGATCTGACTTCAGTGGATCTGTGCTGGTGGCCTGGTGAAAGTAACACTTGGGAGTAACCAGAGCCAACTACCAGCTATTATAATTACAATTGCTTTTACAATTTTTTATTGTTTTTAATTTTGTAACAACTTAATTGATTTTCAATCCTGACTATATATTTGCCTTTTCTATTGTGATTTTCTATGGATTCTTGCTTCTTTTTTAATTTAGAGAAGATCCTTTGATATTTCTTTTATGGTAGGCTTAGTATTGCTTAATTTTTGTTTGTCTGGGGAATTCTTAATTTCTTCTATTCTAAATTATATTCTTGCTGGGTAGAGTGTCCTAGGTTGCAGATTTTATCCTTTTAGCACCTTTAATATATCATGCTACTCCCTCTGGCCTGCAAAGTTTCTGCAGAGAAATCAGCTGATAACCTTATGGGAGTTCCCTTGTTACTGACTTTATTTTTCTCTTAACTGCCCATAGAATTCTCTTTTTTAAAAGCTTACCATTTTAATTATTGTATATCTTGATGTGAGTCTGTTTGGGTTGATCTTGTTTGGAACCATCTATGTTTCTAGTATCTGGATATGTTTCCTTCTTTAGATCTGGGAAGTTTTCATCCAAATTTTCTTCAAATACATTTTCAACTCCCCTCTCTTTATGTTCCTTCTAGAATCCCTATTTCGTATAGGTTAGGACATTTTATATTATCCCATCAATTTTGTATGTTACTTTCTTTCACTTTTTTCATTGTCTTTGTGTTTGCTGTTCTGATTCTGTGATTTCCATTATTGTAAGTTCCAGATCACTTATTCATTCACCCATGTCATTTAGTCTGCTATTTATTACTTTCAGATTGGTTTTTAGTTTGATAATTGAATTATCTATTTTGACTGATTCATCTTTATAGTTTCTAGTTCCTTGTTACAATAATCTTTCTTAATTCAGTTAGAATTTTAATACCACCTTTTTGAGCTCAGTGTCTGATAGATTGGTAATCTCTATTTCATTATTTATATTTTCAGGGCAATTTTCTTGCTCTTTTAATTGGAAGTCATTCCTCTACCTTTTTGTTTTACCTAACTTTGTCTGTCTCTATGAATTTAGGAGAAATAGTTATTGATTGTGGTCTTGAAGGGATGTTTTTATGTGAGAACTTTTCTGTGTAGACTCTGTGTGTCCAGTGTCTTTAGTGTGGGACTTTATTTTGATATGGATGCCAATCACGTCTTTATTCAGAGTATGCTGGCCACTATCACCTTGAAAGGGGCTTTGGTTAGTGTTGGAAGATCTAAAACTTACACAGTACAGGAGCCACGACTTCCTCCTTCCTCCAAGGCTATTATCACCTTTTCAGGGGTGGTGTCTGCTCTTCTGTCCTTAGATCAGAAACCCCCAGGAGCAGGCTTCTTCAGGTATTATTCCTCTTTATTGAGTATCTTGCCTCAGAGGAGGGGAGTGCTGAAGCAAGTGAGGCCAGTGCACTTATAGGAGTCTGACACACCATCTCTATAAGCAATCATGGCTCCACTCAGATACAGCTCAAGTCTGCATTTCTTCCCCTGCTGTGGTGGTTCCAAATCTAGTGCAAGGCTGTGGTGTAGAATGTGCAAGACTGGGGCAGTCATTACATGGGGGCTGGGGACTATGGCTGCAGGAATTAAAATGCCCTCATTGATCTGGGTTACTACTGTGGCAGTCTTCTCCTAGGACCTGTCTGCTCCAGATGAGGTGTCAAGTTCTGGTATGGAGTGGATGTGGCCAGATCACTTGCTTAGCTAGGAAACATACTGCAATACGATGTTTGCAGTGGCTCCCGAGGTGCTACCTGTGTAACTGCAAATGATGGACACTGCTCCTTTACCTGGACCACACCCAAGGCCTTTTGTATCCCTAGATCCCAAGACCTTTCTGCTTCAGATCCAGCACCAAGCTCTAGTGTGGAGTGGGTGGGGCTGGAGGACTTAATAGGCTGTGAGATCACCATGGCACTCTGGTAACCATGATTCTGGAGGTACCACCACAGGAAGTACTGACAATGACCTCTGAGGGCTCACGTGAACCACACACTGGGCCCCCAGGCCACCTCTGCATTTGTAGTCTTTTCCTAGGGTCCAGATGGCGCAGTTCCAGCACAAAGCTGTGCTGTTGAATGAGTGGGCCATGGTGTTCACCTGACTTGGATTAAGGAGTGTGGCATCTGGTAGTGCAGGCTGTCTCCACTGTTTGTTGGTAAGTCAGCACCCATGCACTCTTCATGAGTGAAATTTAGGCTTCTCCAGCCCTTTCAACTGTCCCAGCAGCCAAGGAGAATTGTCTCTTCTCTGTGGGACCCCATGACCAAGGCACCAAGTGTGTTTTTCTCTTTCTTTCTTTCTTTTGCTGCCCTAATTGGGTGACTTCCCATGCCCTTTGTTTGAATTTACTGATCTTTTACTCTTCTTTATGTACTCTTCAGTCAAATCTCTCTAGCATTTTACTTTTCAGTAAAACGTTTGCATTTTTTTCAACTCTGCAACTTTTGCTTAGTACTTTCTCATACTTTCTATTTCTTTGTTGACGTTCTTACTGTGCTCATCCATTCTCCTCCTGATTTTAGTAAGCATCTTCATGATCATCACTTTTAACACTTTAATGTGTAAATTACATATTTTTATTTAATTAAGGTTTCTTTTTTCCCCGAGTTATCTTATTCTTTCACTTAGAAATTATTTCATTATTCCTTCACTTTCCCTGACTTCCCTTATTGATTTCTATGTACAGGATCAAACAGCTACCTCTTCAAGTCTTGAAGGATTCAGATTGTGTAGTATATAAATCTTATCATTCAACCCTATGCTTCATAGCAAAAGGATGGGGAAAATGTGGAAATAGTGACACATTTCATTTTCTTGGATTCCAAAATCACTGCAGATGGTGACTGCAGCCATGAAATTAAAAGATGCTTGATCCTTGGAAGAAAAGCTATGACAAACTTAGACAATGTATTAAAAATCAGAGACATACCTTTGTCAGCAAAGATTTGTACAGTCAAGGCTATGGTGTTTCTAGTGGTCATGTACAGATTTGAGAGTTGGACCATAAACAAGGTTGAGTGCAAAGAAATGATGCTTTTATTTTTTAAATGATTTTATTTATGGTTGTGCAGGGTCTTCATGCTGTGTGGGCTTTTCTCTTGCTGTGACGAGCAGGGGCTGCTCTCCAGTGCAGGGGCATGGGCTTCTCATCACAGTGGCTCCTCCTGTTGTGGAGCACAGGCTCTGGTGCCCACAGACCTCAGTACTGTGGCTCCCAGGCTCGAGAGCCCTAGCCCAGTGGCTGTGATGCATGGGCTCAGCTGCTCTGCCACATGCAATCTTCCCAGACCAGGGGTGGAACTCACGTCCCCTGCTTTGGCAGGGAGGCGATTCTTTACCACTGAGCCACCAGGAAAGCCCTCAGGCATATTTTAGACTCTAGTTCTCTGCGCTCCTATCTGGTGAGAGAGGCCTGGGAGCCGGGAGTCCTCAGCCACAGTGCTGGCTCTGCCATCAAAAGCTCTGGGGCCTCTAGCAAGTGCCTACCCCTCCCTCAGTCATGTCTGACTCTGCCCACCAAGCTCCTCTGTCCATGGGATTTCCCAAGCAAGATTACTGGAGTGGGTTGCCATTTCCTTCTCCAAGAAATGATGTTTTTAAACTGTGGTGTTGGAGAAGACTCCTGAGAGTCCCTTGGATGGCCAGGAGATCAAACCAGTCAATCCTAAAGGAAATAAACCTGAATATTCATTCATTGGAAGGACTGATTCTGAGGCTGAAATTCCTAAACTTTGCCCAACTGATGTGAAGAGCCAACTATTTTGGAAAGACCCTGATGCTGGGGAAAAATGAGGGCAAGGGGAGAAAGGGGCGACAGAAGATGTGATGATTAGATGGGATCATGAGTTTGAGCAAACTCTTGGAAACAATGAAGGACAGGGAAACCTGGCATGCCTCAGTCCATGGAGTCACACAGAGTTGGAATCAACTTAGCAGCCAAACAACAAGTTGAAGGTGTGCCAAGACCTTTGGGACAGTCAGTATCCCTAAGTTGAGGATCTCAGTCAGTAAAAAATTTATGCTGATTGGAAGCCAAACCCTCATGTGCAGCTTTAAAAGAGTTCAAATACATATTGTTCTGTGGAAATGCAAACATAAGCCCCATTGGCCACCAAAGCCAGGTGATCTAGAGGTATCACTTGGGAGGGAGTCACAAGAATTAGTCTCCAAATAATTGTATAAACTCAATTTTAGGAGAAAACCTGTGAGTTGTAGTGAGGTTGTAGTGAGATAGGAAGAGGACACAAACATGGCCCCTGGCCTACATGCTCTGACAGGTCTTCCGTCAGTCAGTTCAGTTGCTTAGTCGTGTTCAACTCTTTGCAACTCCATGGACTGTAGCACACCAGGAATCCAAGTCCATCACCAATTCCCAGAGCTTGCTCAAATCCATGCCCATCAAGTCAGTGATGCCATCCAACTATCTCATCCTCTGTTGTCCCCTTCTCTTCCTGCCTTCAATCTTTCCCATCATCAGGGTCTTTTCCAATTAGTCAGTTCCTCCCATCAGGTGGCCAAAGTATTGGAGCTTCAGCGTCAGTCCTTCCAATGAATAGTCAGAACTGATTTTCCTTGGGATTGACTGGTTTAATCTCAAAGAAACTCTCAAGAGTCTTCTCCAACACCACAATTCAAAAGCATCAATTTTTTGGAGTTAAACTTTCTTTATGGTTCAACTCTCACATCCATATGTGACTACTGGAAAAACCATAAACTTAACTAGATAGACTTTTGCTGGCAAAGTAATGTCTCTGCTCTTTTATATGCTGTCTAGGTGGGTCATAGCTTTTCTTTCAAGGAGCAAGTGTCTTTTAATTCCATGATTGCAGTCACCATCTACAGTGATTTTGGAGCACAAGAAAATAAAGTCTGACACTGCTTCCATTGTTTTCCCATCTACTTGCCATGAAGTGATGGGACCAGATGCCATGAACTTAGTTTTGAATGTTAAATTTAAGCCAGCTTTTTCACTCTCCTCTTTCACTCTCATCAAGAGGCTCCTTAGTTTCTCTTCACTTTCTGCCATAAGGGTGCTATCATCTGCATATCTGAGGTTATTGATATTTCTCCCAGCAATCTTGATTCCAGCTTGTGCTTCATCCAGCCCAGAATTTCACATAATGTACTCTCCATATAGGTTAAATAAGCAGGATGACAATATACAACCTTGACAAACTCCTTTCCCAATTTTGACCAATCTGTTGTTCCATGTCCAGTTCTAACTGTTGCTTCTTGACCTCCAAACAGATTTCTCAGGAGGCAGGTAAGGTGGTCTGGTATTCCCAACACTTTAAGACCTTTCCACAGTTTATTGTGATCCACACAGCCAAAGGCTTGGCATAGTCAATAAAGCAGAAGTAGATGATTTTCTGGAAGTCTTTTGCTTTTTCAATAATCCACTGAATATCAGAAATTTGATCTCTGGTTCCTCTGCCTTTTCTTTTTCTTTTTTTTTTTTTTAGCTTCCATTTTACTTTATTTTACTTTACAGTACTCTATTGGTTTTGGCATACATTGACATGAATCCACCACGGGTGTACACGAACTCCCAAACATGAACCCCCCTCCCACCTCCCACCCCACATCATCCCTCTGGATCATCCCCATACACCAGCCCCAAGCATCCTGCATCCTGCATCGAACATAGACTGGCGATTCATTTCTTACATGATAGTATACATATTTCAATGCTATTCTCCCAAATCATCCCACCCTCTCCCTCTCCCTCAGAGTCCAAAAGTCCGCTCTACACATTTGTGTCTCTTTTGCTTGAACATCTGGAAGTTCACAGTTCATGTACTGTAGAAGCCTGGCTTGGAGAATTTTGAGCATTATTTTGCTAGTATGTGAGAGGAGTAAAATTGTGCTATAGTTTGAAAATTCGACATTGCCTTTTTTGCTGATTGGAATGAAAACTGACCCCATCAAGTCCTGTGGCCCTTGCTGACTTATCCAAATTGGTTGGCATATGGAGTGCAGCACTTTAACAGCATCTTCCTTTAGGTCTTGAAGTAACTCAGCTGGAATTCCATCACCTCCACTAGCTCTATTTCGAGTGATGTTTCTTAACACCCACTTAACTTCAGACTCCAGGATGCCCAGCTCTTGGTGAGGGATCACACCATCGTGGGTATCTGGGTCATGAAGGTCTTTTTTGTGTAGTTCTTCTGTGTATTCTTGCCACATCTTCTTAGTATCTTCTGCTTCTGTTAGGTCCATACCTTCTGTCCTTTATTGTGCCCATCTTTGCATGAAATGTTCCCTTGGCATCTCTAATTCTTTTGAAGAGATCACTAGCCTTCCCCATTCTATTGTTTTCCTCTATTTCTTTGCATTGATCACTGAAGAAGGCTTTCTTATCTCTCCTTGNATTGTGCCCATCTTTGCATGAAATGTTCCCTTGGCATCTCTAATTCTTTTGAAGAGATCACTAGCCTTCCCCATTCTATTGTTTTCCTCTATTTCTTTGCATTGATCACTGAAGAAGGCTTTCTTATCTCTCCTTGCTATTCTTTGAAACTCTGCATTCAAATGGGTATATCTTACCTTTTCTCCTTTGCCTTTAGCTTCTCTTCTTTTCTCCACTATTTGTAAGGCCTTCTCAGACAACTATTTTGCCTTTTTGCATTTCTTTTTCTTGGAGATGGTTTTGATCACTGCCTCCTATACAATGTCAAGAATCTCCGTCCATTGTTCTTCAGGCACTCTGTCTATCAGATCTAATCCCTTGAATCTATTCGTCACTTTCAAAGTGTAATCATAAGGCATTTGATTTAGGTCATATTTGAATGATTTAGTGGTTTTCTCTATTTTCTTCAATGTAAGCCTGAATTTGGCAATATGGAGTTCATGAACTGAGCCACAGTCAGCTCCCAGTCTTGTTTTTGCTTACTGTATAGAGCTTCTCCATCCTTGGATGCAAAGAATATAATCAATCCGATTTTGGTATTGACTGTCTGATGATGTCCATGTGTACAGTCCTCTGTTGTGTTGTTTGAAGAGGGTGTTTGCTATGACCAGTGTGTTCTCTTGGAAAACTCTGCTAGACTTTGCCCTGCTTCTTTTTGTATTCCAAGGCAAAACTTGCCTGTTACTCTAGGCATCTCTTGACTTCCTACTTGTGCATTCCAGTCCTTGATGATGAAAAAGACAAGTTTTTTTGGTGTTAGTTCTAAAATTTCTTGTAGATCATCATAGATATCTTGGAGGTCTTCATAGGACCATTCAACTTCAGCTTCTTCAGCACTAGTGATTAGGCCATAGACTTGAATTACTCTTATATTGAATGGTTCGCCTTGGCAATGAACAAAGATCATTCTGACACTTTTGAGATCACACACAAGTACTGCATTTTAGACTCTTTTGTTGACTATGAGGGCTACTTGATTTCTTCTAAGGGATTCTTGCCCACAGTAGTAGGTAGAATAGTCATCTGAATTAATTTCACCCATTTTGGTCTATTTTAGTTCACTGGAGAAGACTCTTGAGAGTCCCTTGGACTGCAAGGAGATGCAACCACTCCATCCTAAAGGAAATCAGTCCTGAATATTCATTGAAAGGACTGATGTTGAAGCTGAAACTCCAATACTTTGGCCACCTAATGGGAAGAGATGACTCATTTGAAAATACCTTGATACTGGGAAAGATTGAAGGAGGGAGGAGAAGGGGACACCAGAGGATGAGACAATTGGATGGCACCACCGACTCAATGGACATGAGTTTGAGTAAACTCCAGGAGTTGGTGATGGACAGGGAAGCCTGGCGTGCTGCAGTCCATGGGACTGCAAACAGTGCACACGACTGAGTGACTGAACTGAACTGTATTCCTAAATTGTTGATGTTCACTCTTGCTATCTCTTGTTTGACCACTTCCAACTTACGTTGATTCATGAATCTAACATTCCAGGTTTGTATGCAAAACTTTACAGCATCAGACTTTACTTCCATAATCAGTCACATCTACAACTGGGCAGTGTTTTCACTTTGGCTCTCTCTCTTCATTCTGTCTGTAGTTATTTCTCTACCCTTCTTCATTAGCACATTGGGCACCTACTGACCTGGGAAGTTCATCTTTCAGTATCATAATTATTTGCCTTTTCATATTGTTCATGGAATTCTCAAGGCAAGAATATAGTAGTGGTCTTCAGTTACCCCTAAATGTGTACCAACCCTGAATCCTGCTCTTAAAGCAGAATCTATAACACAAGCAAGGAGGCCTTTTTATATTGTTTTTTAATAATTTATTTTATACTGAAGGATAATTGCTTTACAAATTTTGTTGTTTTCTGTCAAACCTCAACATGAATCAGCCATAGGTATACATATGTCCCCTCCCTTTTAAACCTCCCTCCCCACCCTACACATCTAGGTGGATACAGAACCCCTGTGTGAGTTTCCTGTACCATACAGCAAATTCCTGTTTTCTATCTATTTTACATATGGTAATGTAAGTTTCCATGTTACTTTTTCCATACATCTCACCCTCTCCTCTCCTCTTACATGTTCATAAGTCTATTCTCTATGTCTGTTTCTCCATTCAGTTCAGTTCAGTCACTCAGTCATGTCCAACTCTTCGTGGCCCCATGAATCTCAGCACACCAGGCCTCCCTGTCCATCACCAACTCCTGGAGTTCACTCAGATTCACATCCATCAAGTCAGTGATGCCATCCAGCCATCTCACCCTCTGTCGTCCCCTTCTCCTCCTGCCCCCAATCCCTCCCAGCATCAAAGTCTTTTCCAATGAGTCAACTCTTCACATGAGGTGGCCAAAGTACTGGAGTTTCAGCTTTAGCATCATTCCTTCCAAAGAAATCCCAGGGCTGATTTAGTGCCTTATAAATAAATTCTTCAGTAACATTTTTCTAGATTCCATATATATACATTACAATACAATATTTATCTTTCTCCTCTGACTTACTTCACTCTGTATAATAAGTTCTAGGTTCACCCACCTCATTAGAACTGACTCAAATGCTTTCTTTTTTATGGCTGAGACATATTCCTTTGTGTATATGTGCCATAATTTCTTTATCCATTCATCTGTCAATGGACTTCTAGGTTGATTCCATGTTCTAGCTATTGTAAATAGTGCTGCAATGAACATTGGAATACATGTGTCTTTTTCAGTTTTTGTTTCCTTATGGTATACACCTAGGAGGAAGATTGCTGGGCCCTGTGGTGGTTTTATTTATAGTTGTTTAAGGAATGTCCATACCATCTTTCACAGTGGCTGTATCAATTTAGATTCCCACCAACACTGCAAGAGCATTCCCTTTTATCCACACCCTCTCTAGCATTTATTGTTTGTAGACTGTTTGATGATGACCATTTGACTGGTGTGAGGTGATACTGCATTGTAGTTTTGATTTGCATTTCTCCAGTAAGGAGCAATAGTAAACACCTTTTCATGTGTTTGTTAGCCAATGGCGTCTTTGGAGAAGTGTCTGTTTAGTCCTTTTTCCCAGTTTTTGATTGGATTGTTTGTTTTTCTGGCATTGAGTTTTATGAGCTGATTGCATATTTTGAAAATTAATCCTTTGTTAGTTGTTTCATTTGCTATTATTTCCTCCACTTCTGAGGGTTGTCTTTTCACCCTTGCTTACAGTTTCCTTTGCTGTGCAAAAGCTTTTAAGTTTTATCAGGTTCCACTTCTTTATTTTTGTTTTTATTTCTGTTACTCTAGGAGGTGTGTCATAGAAGATCTTTGTTTCATTCATGTCAAAAAGTGTTCTGCCTATGTTTTCCTCTAAGAGTTTGCTAGTTTCTGGTCTTGCATTTAGGTCTCTAATCCATTTTGAGTTTATCTTTGTGTATGATGTTATGAAGATTTAATTATGTTACAAATAGCTGTACAGTTTTCCCAGCATGATTTATTGAAGAGGCTGTCTTTGCCTCATTGTATATTATTGCCTCCTTTGTCAAAAATAAGGTGCGTGGGTTTATTTCTATGCTTTCTATCTTTTCCATTGGTCTATATTTCTGTTTTTGTGCCGGTACCATACTATCTTGATGACTGTGGCTTTGTAGTACAATATAAAATCAGGAAAGTGGATTCCACCAGCTCCATTCTTCTTTATCAAGACTGTTTTGGCTATTCAGGCTCTTTTGTGTTTCCATATAAATGGTGAGATTTTTTGTTCTAGTTCTGTGAAAAACACCATTGGTAATTTGATAGGGATCACATTGAATCTGTAGACTGTAATTGGTAACATAGTCATTTTTACAATATTAATTCTTCCTACCCAGGAACAAGGAATATCTCTCCATCTGTTTATGTCATCTTTGATTTCTTTCATTATTGCCTTATAATTTTCTGTGTACAGTTCTTTTGTCTCCTTAGTAGATTTATTCTTAGATATTTAATTCTTTTTGTAGCAATGGTGAATGGGATTGATTCCTTAATTCCTCTTTCTGATTTGTCATTGCTAGTATATAGAAATGCAAGTCATTTCTGTGTATTGATTTTGTATCCTGCAACTTTGCTAAACTCACTGATTAGCTCTAGTAATTTTCTGATACTATCTTTAGGGTTTCCTATGTACAGTATCATGTCATCTGCAAACAGTAGGAGATTTATTTCTTCTTTTCTGATTTGGATTCCTTTTATTTCTTTTTTAATTTTTTAAAATATATATTTATTTTAAATGGAAGTTAATTACTTTACAATATTGTATTGGTTTTGCCATACATCAACATGAATCTGCCACAGGTATACACGTGTTCCCCATCCTGAACCCCCTTCCCTCCTCCCTCCCCATACCATCCCTCTGGGTCATCCCAGTGCACCAGCCCCAAGCATCCTGTATCCTGCATCAAATCTGGACTGGCGATTCATTTCACGTATGATATTATACCTGTTTCAATGCAATTCTCCCAAATCATCCCACCCTCTCCCTCTCCCACAGAGTCAAAAAGACTGTTCTATACATCTGTGTCTCTTTTGCTGTCTTGCATACAGGGTTATCATTACCATCTTTCTAAATTTTATATATATGTATTAGTATACTGTATTGGTGTTTTTCTTTCTGGCTTACTTCACTCTGTATAATTGGCTCCAGTTAAATCCACCTCATTTGAACTGATTCAAATGTATTCTTTTTAATGGCTGCATAATACTCCATTGTGTATATGTTTCCAATGCAAATTCTGTGAGTTCTATTCACAGAGAAGTTTCTTATAAACACAAATTTGTTCAGAATAATATATAACAATGTTTAGGAATGGGCAAACAAAAAATTAATTTTATAGAATGCTGATCTTATTTCTTTTATCTATGAATGAAGTTTGTATTACCCACATTAAGACTTAAAATATATTTTGTGCTAGATAATTTACTATTTGGAGTGTCTTATATCTAGTTTGTGGAGAAGGCAATGGTAACCCACTCCAGTACTCTTGCCTGGAAAATCTCATGGGTGGAGGAGTCTGGTAGGCTGCAGTCAATGGAGTCGTGAAGGGTCAGACACGACTTAGCAACTTCCCTTTCACTTTTGACTTTCATGCATTGGAGAAGGAAATGGAAACCCACTCCAGTGTTCTTGCCTGGAGAATCCCAGGGACGAGGGAATCTGGTGAGCTTCCATCTATGGGGTCGCACAGAGTTGGACATGACTGAAGCAACTTAGCAGCAGCATATCTAGTTTGAGACAGTATTAGATCAAGCTATTTATTATTTGATACCTTGCAACTTGAAGCCTCCTCCCTCCCCATATCATCCCTCTGGGTCGTCTCAGTGCACCAGCTCCAAGCATCCAGTATCATGCATCAAACCTGGACTAGCTATTCGTATCATATATGATATTAATGTTTCAATGCCATTCTCCCAAATCATCCCACCGTCGCCCACTCCCACAGAGGAATCAACCTGCCTGACTTCAAGCTCAGATTTTTTTTTATGGTCCAGTTCTCACATCCATACATGACTACAGGAAAAACCATATCTTTGACTAGATAGACCTTTGTTGGCAAAGTAATGTCTCTTCTTTTTAATATGCTGTCTAGGTTGATCACAGCTTTTCTTCCTAGGAGAAAGCATCTTTTTATTTCATGGTTTCAGCCACCACCTGCAGTGATTTTGGAGCCCAATAAAATAAAGTTTACATCGTTTTCTCATGTATTTGCCATGAAGTGATGGGACCAGATGCCATGACCTTAGTTTTTTGAATGTTGAGTTTTAAGCCAACATTTTCACTCTCCTTTTTCACTTTCATCAAGAGGCTCTTCAGTTCTTCTTAGCTTTCTGCCATAAGGGTGGTGTCATCTGCATATCTGAGGTTACTGATATTTCTCCCAGCNAAGTTTACATCGTTTTCTCATGTATTTGCCATGAAGTGATGGGACCAGATGCCATGACCTTAGTTTTTTGAATGTTGAGTTTTAAGCCAACATTTTCACTCTCCTTTTTCACTTTCATCAAGAGGCTCTTCAGTTCTTCTTAGCTTTCTGCCATAAGGGTGGTGTCATCTGCATATCTGAGGTTACTGATATTTCTCCCAGCTCTTGATTCAAGCTTGTGCTTCATCCAGCCTGGCATTTCACACAATGTACTCTGCATATAAGTTAAATAGGCAGGGTGACAATATACAGCCTTGAGGTACTCCTTTCCTAATTCAGAACCAGTCTGTTCTTCCATGTCATGTTCCAACTGTTGCTTCTTGACCTGAATACAGATTTCTTAAAAAGCAGGTAAGGTGTTCCGGTATTCCCATCTCTTTAAGAATTTTCCATACTTTGTTGTGATCCACACAGTCAAAGGTTTTGGCATAGTCAATAAAGCAGTAGTAGATAGTTTAGCATTAACCTAACAAATAACAACAGAAATAGAAGCAATATCCTAAGCATATGTGGTATATTCAGGGCAAATTTTGCCTTAGCACTGTTTATCCCCAGTGAAGTCGCTTCATCTCTCTGAGGTTTCATTTATTCATTTGGATTGGAACCTTTCACAAGTTTATTAGAAAAGCCAGGTGAGATGCCATAGGTGAAAATATCCGAGAGAATGGCAACCCAGAAAACAATAAGCATCCAATATATTTTCAATGAATAAACACATTCCGATGTCTTTTTTTCAGTAAGGGTTTGTATCCTCAAATTTATTCACATGTTGCTTCAATGCTCACAATCCCTTGCCTGTGCACTTATCCCTTATAAATACTGGAGAATTTTTTGCTTTCATTTGCAGGTAATATTCTTCATATGAAAGAGATTTGCTTTTGCCTTGTGTGAAGGATTCATGCATTTATTGTATCATTAACAGCATCACATTTACTAAAGAAAGGTTTAAGATAAAATATGCAATTTTCATTTGTTTAAAACATCTGTAAAATCTTGATCTAAATCTCTCAAGTAAGAAAGTGTCTTGAATTTCAAAGAGGAAACAGGCAAATCTCATTTTCCCTTCCTTTTCCACATTTCACACTCTGCCTCTATTGTCACACCCCTGTGAGCACAAATATTTCTGTTCTTCCCAAAGTTCAGTTAAATAAACTGTTTGTCTAGTCATTTTGGTCTTTGGCAAAAGCAATGAGAAACATAGTTAAACAAAGCCATAATCAAGAGCTCTTTTATTTTTAACCAATCATTGATGAACCACTCTCCCTGCTCATTAGGCGGGAACGAGTCACAGAGCTGCCATGGCGAGACAGTTGGTCACGAAACTCTGAGGCCATGAAGTAATAGAGAATCGGATCCAAAAGGCAGCAGAGACTTGCAAGGCATAGACAAAAAGGATGGAAATACAGTGTGCTTTGGACAATGGGACAACTGCTAATGATAGCTTCCTTTACCATGGTATAAAAAATAAAGTTAATATGATAGGGAGTGAAGCAGATGAAGAAGACTGCAGCACACATGTAAACCATCCTCAGTGCTTTTTGCTTTTCACTGATTCCTTGGAAAGCCATAGGTGGTTGTCTCAAGGATATAGTCATTTTCCAGGTGCACCATGCAATGATGACTACTGGAATCACAAATCCTGCCAGTTCAGCAGCTGTAATCATCCCAACCAAAGCCACTGCATTCATTTTCTTGTAACCAAGATCAGCAAAGCAGGACCCAGTGTTGTTGGCTAAATCTGTGCTTCTCATGATGGGAAATGGCAAACAGGCAGTACCCACGATGACCCATATGGCAGCACTGATGCCTACATCGTACCTACGCTTCCAGTCTCTGGCCCTGAAGGGTTTGAGGAGAAAGAAGCACCTTTGAAGGCTGATGCATGTCAGGAAACAAATGCTGGCATACATGTTGAGATACTTCAGGTAGAAGCATAGCAGACAAGGGATCCTCTGGAAAGGCCAATGGTGGCTGATGTAATAGTAAATCCGGAGGGGTAAGGACAGCACGTGAGCAAGGTCAGCCACAGAGAGGTTTATCATGAAAATAATGGCTTTATTTTTCTTGCTGATAAAGCGGCACAAAACCCACAAGGCTGCACTGTTGGCCAGTAGACCAGGGATGAATATGAGGATGTAGGTGGTTGCGTAGAGAGAGTAATGAAATGTCAAATTGGGGTTATTGCAGTGAGTCTCAGCACTGCTGGTACTGTTGCTTCCCATCTTGAATATTTCAGCTTATTTATCAAGGTAAGCCATGAAGTTATAATCCCTGCCCAAAACAAAAAAAAACAGTATCACGGTTAACCACTTTAGCTGATATCCAGATTTTCTTAAATTGAAGCTTAGTTGATTCACAATGCTTTAGGTGTACAGCAAAGTTATTTGCTATATATATATTTTTTCAGATTATTTTCCATTAGAGGTTATTACAAGATATAGAATATAGTTCCCTGTGCTACACAGTAGGTCCTTGTTGTGTATCTATTTTATATATAGAAGAGTATATCTCTTAATTTCAAATTTCTAATTTATCCCTCCCTCTTTTTCACTTATGGTAACTGTTTTTTTTTCTATGTCTGTGAGTTTATTTTGGTTTTGTAAATAAGTTCATTTGTATCATTGCTTTAGATTCTAATGTAAGTGATATCATATGACATTTGTTTTTATCTGTCTGACCTAGAGATTATCACACTGACCTCAGTGTGATAATCTCTAGGTCCATCCATGTTTCCAGAAATAACGTTATTTCATTCTCTTTATTGCTGAGTAATACTCCATATATATATATATATATATATACACACACACAATATCTTAATAATCCATTCATTTGTAAATGGAACGTTAGGTTGTTTCCATGTCTTGGCTTTTGTACATAGTGCTGCTATGAACATTGGGATACATGTAGCTTTTTGAATTAGAGTTTTTGCCTTTTCTGGCTATATGCCCAGAAGTGGGATTGATGGATCATATGGTAACTATTTCTGTTTCTTTTAAAGAAGCCTCAATATTGTTCTCCATAGTCACTGTACCAATTTATATTCCCATCTACAGTGTGGAAAGGTTCATTTTTCTCCACAGTCTCTCCAGTATTTATTATTTGTAGACTTTTCTATGATGGTCATTTGACTGGTGTAAAGTAATATTTCATGGAGACAGAGAAGACCCAGAAAAGCCAGAACAATATTGAGATAGAAGAATGGAGTTGGAGGAATCATACTCCCTGACCTTAGACTATGCTATGAAGTTACAGTAATCAAAATATTATGGTACTGGCACAGAAACAAACATATAGATCAATGGAACAGTATGGAAAGCACAGAAATAAACCCACACACTTAAGGTCAATTAATCTAATGACAAATGAGGCAAGAATATACAATGGAGAAAAAATAGTCACTTTAATAAGTAGTGCTGGGAAAACTGGACAGCTATATGTAAAAGAATGAAATTAAAACATTCTCTTACACCATATACAAAAAAAAAAAAAAAAAACAACTCAAAATAGATTAAAGATTTAAATGTAAAGACCAGATGCTATAAAACTCCTAGAGGAAAACATAGGCAGAATACTCTTTGTCATAAGTTACCATAGTATTTTTTTTTAATTCGTCTATTAGAGTAAGGAAATAAAAACAAAAATAAACAAATGGGACCTAATTAAACTTAAAAGCTTTTGTACAGCAAAAGAAAACATAAACAAAACACAAAGACAACCTATGGGAGAGAAATTTTTTGCAAATGATGTTACTGACAAGGCCTTACTTTTCAAAATATATAAACAGTTTGCACAGCTCAATAAAAAACAAAACAATGCAAGAAAAAAGTGGACAAAAGACCTAAGCAGACATACAAAGAAGACATACAGATGGCCAACAGACATATGAAAAGATGCTCAACATCAATAATCATTAGAGAAATGCAAATTAAAAATGAGTTATTACTAATTTAGGATATTAAAATTAGAAGGGACCTGTTTATAGGTGCTAAAGGAAGGTATGCTATTTATCCAAGGTCATCCAGTGAACCAGAGAACCACAGAATTGTCCTCAAACTGCCTTGCCAGATTGTCTAAGCTGTGTCTTGCACACAAGGAAGTCCTGAAATACTCAGTCTTTTGTTCTAACAGCAGAAAAAAAAAAAAAAAAAAGAATATGATATTTGAGTCTGTTTCTTTTGTGTCAAGATTTCTCTTGCCTCTGGTTGGTATGAACACTGTTCACTCATTTCCAATGGCAATGGTAGAAATTCGGTCTTATTGTTCTGATCTGTTTGCCTCTCTTTTGTCCACCACCTTTCCCATTGGGTTCTGAGTTCCTAACTTGACACCACAGCACTGGGAAAATATATTTGCCTCTTTTAGCCTGAAGTACCAGTATCCTAGCTGATTTTTGTGGCTTAGGAAAGTTACTTCCTTATTATTTTATCACAATAGCTGGTGGTTTTCATGCATTCTCTATCTGTCTCTCTCTAGGCTTAAGTTTCACTCCAAATTTACATGAAACTTTTCAATAATAATAATATTTTTTAAAAAAACTAAGAGCATGGCATCCAGTCCCATCACTTCATAGTAAATAGATGGGGAAAATGCAGAAATATTGACAGATTTTATTTTCTTGGACTCAAAAATCACTGTGGATGGTGACTGCAGCCAAAAAATTAAAAGACACTTGCTCCGTAGAAGAAAGGCTATGACCAAACTAGAAAGCATGTTAAAAAGCATAAATATCACTTTGCTGACAAAGGCCTGTATAGTGAAAACTATGGTTTTTCCAGTAGTCATGTACAGATGTGAGAGTTGGACCATAAAGAAGGCNGTGGATGGTGACTGCAGCCAAAAAATTAAAAGACACTTGCTCCGTAGAAGAAAGGCTATGACCAAACTAGAAAGCATGTTAAAAAGCATAAATATCACTTTGCTGACAAAGGCCTGTATAGTGAAAACTATGGTTTTTCCAGTAGTCATGTACAGATGTGAGAGTTGGACCATAAAGAAGGCTGAGAGCTGAAGAATTGATGCTTTTGAATTGTGCCACTGGAGAAGAAACTTGAGAGTCCCTTGGACAGCAATAAGATCAAACCAGTCAATTCTAAAGGAAATCAATCCTGAATATTAATTAGAAGGACTGATGTTATAGCTGAAGCCCCAATACTTTGGCCACCTGATGTGAAGAACAAACTCGTTGGAAAAGACCTTGATGCTGGGAAAGACTGAAGGCAGGAGGAGAAGGGAAGAACAGAGGATAAGATGGTTAGATAACATCACTGACTCAATGGACTTGAATTTGAGGAAACTCCAGAAGATAATGAAGGAGAACGAAGTCTGGTGTGCTGCAATCCATGGAGTCGCAAAGAGTTGGACATGGCTTAATGACTAAACAACAAAAAATGAATTTAGAAGCTGATAGTTCCCTTTATGTAGTAGGGAAGGAGAGAAACCTATTATCTATCTAAGGGGAATTCTGTACTGGTGCAACATCATCTTATGGCAGATTATCCAAAATCATGGTGAATATTGATTAGGGTATTAGCAAAATAAGTCACTAAAACCTTTTGAAACAATGTAAGGTTTAATTTTCTTATTAAAGTGGTCTTTATAATGGGAATTTTTTTTTTTTGGACTTAATCTTATTAAGGTAGAATAAGCAAGGCCCATAGGGGAGTTTATTAAGGCCACGAATATACTAAGTGAAAGATCTAGGACTTCAATTAGGGGGACAGAGTGGTTAATCTTTATACACACCCTTCTGTTCATCATTTGTTTTCCTCCTAAAGACAAATTTTACAAACATAGCTTCTATCCATAGTGCAGGAATGTGTATTGCCTTTAAAGCTAGAAGTAGAGAAAAAAAAAAAGTGCTGAGGTTGTTCCTCAAATAGAGTTTTGTTGTTAGTATGTTTTTATTTTGTTTCTTTTTAAATATATTTACAAAAACAGAGTGGCTTCTTTGAGATTCTCCTCGTAAATAGCAGAATGCTTTCTATATCATTCTAAGTCTTACTCCAGGAAATAGATAAATGATAAAAGAAAAGAACCCCAAGAGATTATTCACAGATAAAACAGTAAACTTTATCAGCTACCAATACTGTAAATAATACTTTTATCTTCCCTCCTCATATACTCCCTAGTTAGTCTATCTGTGATAGATCCTAAAGAGTCATGCAGTCATCATTCTTATGTATGTATGACTTAGAACAAAAGTAGAAGGATACTCACAAGTGAAAAGAAAGTAAATAATTACTATGATCTGATCAATGATATATGCCAGAATCTTCAATGGAATTGTTCGTATACATTATGTAATTTAATTCTCACAACCATCCTAAGATGAAGTTCCATTATTATTCTTCTAGTGCAGATGAGGAAACTGAAGTTCAGAGAGATTCAGTAAATTGTCTTGGGTAGCAAATTTAAAAATGAGATTTATTATCAAGCTTGATTTGCTCCAAAGTCTGTACTATTTCCATTATAACTATTTGCCTCTCCCTACTCAAGAGGGACCTTTTAATAACACGAGGGTCATTGTGCTATCCAGAGAGCACATTATGGCAGAATCTTTCTCATCTCATAGAAGGACCTCAGGATCTTATAATCTTAGGATTGCTCTAGCTATGCCATCAATATATAACTAAACATCTGTCATCACACATGTCACCAACCCTTCCTTACCACCCACTTTGACTTCAGTATTGATCTTATTTCTACTATAATCTGTTACTTATGCATAGGCTGTGAAAGAACAAGGCAGGCTACATAAGGTGCATTACAGTACTAAGAACTAAAAACAACTCACACCCACCCATTTACACCTCCACTTCTGCATTTTACAAACATGGATATTTGTTTCTGCTTCATTGGTACAGAAATTTTCACTTATTAAATAAGCAGATTGTTTTTATACCTCTGTGTTAAATAATGAAGTCCTATTAGTCCAAAACAGCAAGCTAGAGGTCATGATCACAACTTAATTGTTTCTGTGGTTTCTTATGCCTCTGCAATTCAGTTTATTTCAAATTTAGAGATTTGTATGGTTTGCTTTCCAAAATGATTTTTCTTCTCCAGACTGAAGGGGAGGTAGAAAGGGTTTTTCCCCAAATATGTTTGGTGACAATTAAATGTAAAATCCCCATGGTGATAGGAGACTAGGGGATTTTGTGTTGGGTAGGGTGAAAATATAAACTCTCTCAGATAGGGAACATTTCACTTCCTGTTAGCAATCTGTGACACTTCTGAAATTTTAGAAAGGAGAACAACTTAAGAAGCCACTAACAAAAATAGGTTGAATGGAAGGGCCAAAGTCAAAACGTTTTTTTCTCTCAGCCTCTGCCTCTGTTTCTATCTCTTTTGTGTTTCTCCCTTTGGCTTTATTATTGACTATTTTTGGTTGGTTTGTGCCCTCTGTGTTACCAATCCCCCTCTTTAAATCTAGATATATCTTTGGTTCCACTCTCAGGAAAGATATGAAATTGGTGACTTACTCTTGAATCTAAGCTCTCCTTCTCAGTCTGTGCCATGACTAGACATTACAGACAGAAACTGGGAGTTCATCCAACTCCTATCACTACATTTCACCCATATCTAAACAGAAACCAGGTGATTATCTTCCCCTTAAAATCTCTCCAATCTATCTCCAATCCATCTTCATTTCCACTGTTGCCTTTCTAATCCTCATAGCAGCCCAATGATTATTACCAAATTACAAACGAGGAAACTGAGATACAAAGAGGTTAAATAAATTGTGCTAAAATCACAATACTCACATAGTGTAGAGGTGGTATATTAGAATTGGAACCCATGCTTATCTCCATATTCCCTTACCTTTGCCATGGCAGATGATACTGATGATCCTACCTGCATTCAGGGCAGTAAAAGAGACACAGACATAAAGAACAGACTTTTGGACTCAGTAGGAGGAGAGAGTGGGATGATTTGAGAGAATAGCATTGAAACGTATGCATAATCATATGTAAAATAGATGACTAGTGTGAGTTTGATGCATGAAGCAAGGCACACAAAGCCAGTGTTCTTGGACAACATAGAGGGATAGGATGGGAATGGAGGTGGGAAGGGGATTCAGGATGGGGGAGACACATGTATCAGTTCAGCTCAGTTCAATCACTCAGTCATGTCCAACTCTTTGTGATCCCATGGACTGCAGCACACCAGGCTTCCCTGTCCATCACCTCAGGCTCCTCCATCCATGGGATTTTCCAGGCAAGAGTACTGGAGTGAGGTGCCATTGCCTTCTCCAGGACACATGTATACCTATGGTCAATTCATGTCGATATATGGCAAAAACCATCAAAATATTGTAAAGCAATTATCCTCCAATTAAAATAATTAAAAAGATAAATTACAATCACTGAACTTCATTGCAAGTTGCATCATGTTAGCTTGCACCACACACTCACAGAGACCTTAAACTTCTCTCCATTTCTTATGGCCCAGTCTGGCACCCTCCCTCATTTTGCTTCCTTCTCTATGCAGACTAGATTTAATGGTCAAATTAACGAGTTTTACACAAGAATCCTCAACTTTCTTTGCTCACCATTCTTCTGCTGTACCAGCTTGAAAAAGTTAGTGTTAGTCCCTGAGTTGTGTCCGACTCTTTGCAACCCCATGGACTGTAACCTGCCAGGCTCCTTTGTCCATGCAATTCCCCAGGCAAGAATACTGAAGTGAATAGCCATTTCTTTCTCCAGGGGATCTTCCTAACCCAGGGAGCGAACCCAGGTCTCCCTCATTGCAAGCTGATTATTTACTGTCTGATCCACTAGGGAAGCCTGGCAAGGTCTTAATCCCAGATCAAGTCCACAAACCATTTTATTTTTTATTATCCAAACTGATGAATGATCCTATTAAAAATACCAGGATCTATTTGAAGTGCTAAAACTAGGAATCACGAATTTCTAGTTTCAGCACTTTAAATAGAAGATTTTTTTTTTGCTCCTTCCTCTTTTTCCACACCTCTGATTAGTTTATTCTCCTAAGAAATTAATCAAGATGCACAAAAAGAGAGTACTGGCTATTTCATAACTCTACTAAAATTTCTTCTACTCTTCTCCTCTCCCTTCCCCATATTTCTCAGCAGAGGCTCTTACCTCTTAAATCACAAGAAAATTGAGGCTATTGGGTGAGAAATAATTCAGTTTCAAACATTGTCCCCTCCCAACACACACTATCTTATCTACTACTGCATCCTTCCCAACACAGCTGTCTTTCCTGTTGTACAAGTTGAATTCCCATGCTCTTAATCCCTTTCAGCTTTCTCAGGATTTTCTTTCATTAATTGTTCCCTTTCACTCCCAGATCATCATGTTGTCCTTCACTCTCAGCTAGATATTTGTCATTAAATTTCTTTGACTCCTACAATAATATTTATCTTGTCAATGTATCTTATTCTAGCTTTGTGTCATGTTCCTTCTTTTCTTAAATAAACATCTCATAGTATTTTTTTGACACTGATTGCTTTCTTTTCCTCACTTTATATCCATATTTTAATGCACTGCAATGTGGCATGCATATCCTTATAATCCCACTAAAACTACTTTAGTAAAGGTGACAAGTGGCCATCATGTTGCTAAATCAAGCAGGACTTTTCTGCTGTGTTAGATAGTCTGACCACTTCCATGTTTTTGAAATGCTCTCTCCTTTTGGCTTCTAAGCCACAACTCTGTTTTGAGTCTCCTCTTAACTATTGGTCCATTCATACTGAGTCTTATTTATGTTTTCTTTCATCTCTGCACATCCTTTAAATATTTGTTTTCCCTAGGTCTGCATATTCTCTCCTTATTCAGTGTCTTCCTGCTAAGTAACATCACCCACTTTCATGACTTCAATTACCACCCATATCCGAATGGCTTTTATGTCTCTGTGTCCAGGGCTGGCCTCTTCTCAGATATTAAGTCTGTATGTCCAAGTTTCAGCTGAGATTTCCCATTTCAGTGTTTTCTAGGCATCTCTAAATAAAAATGCCCAAAACTAAATTCATCATACTCTCTGACCTTTTTTATCCACCACCATCTATCCAATTACAAGAACCAGAATACTTAAAATAATTCTAGACTCCTCTCTCATTCAATCAATCAAGTTTTCTCTCTCTTCACTCATTCTCTCTCCTCTCTCTCTGAATTATTAAACCATTCTTTAATTGATCTACCTGCTTCTAGGACTGCCCTTTTAAAAAATATATTCTATACTCTGCTGCCAAATGATATATCAAAATGGCAAAGCTGGATTACCATACTGTCACAGGGATTGTTTTAACAATGTACTTACTGCACCATATTGAGTGTTTTCATTTATATCTCTATATTTCTAACTAAACTATTAGAATTTTGAAGGCAAAAGCTATGACTTTCTTTAAATTTCCAGAACCTAGTAGAATTATCAATACATAATCAGTTAGTAAATATTTTAAGTGGGTAAATATTCTGCCTTATGACAACACATTTGTTGTTCATTTGTTTATGAATCACTCTACACTGGGCTGTGAGCTTTGTGAAGTCAGAGGTTATGCCCTTAATTTTGTTCTCTCTCTCTAAACCCAAAGCAAGGCTAAACATACAGCACTATTTTAAAAATTGATAACTGGCCCATGTAGGGATTAATCTCCAAAAGTTAATCTCATTGCTGTTGTATAAACAACTCAGCTAATCAGGACCACCACACAGATAATGCAACCCAGGCAAAATTATAAGCTGTGAAAATACCATATCTTCAGAATATACTTGAACTCCTAGCTATAGTATTGTGAACCACCCAGATAGATATGAGGATCAAATTCCCAGTGCCTCCAATACCATTCTTAAAAAAGTAACTGCCTCTTGGTTTCACCAGTGTCAGTGCTCTATCCAGAGTACATTCTGCCTACATCAAAGGCTGGGAACTTCCTAGAAGGATGCCTCTTTCCTCTAAAAAGAATTCTGGTAACAGGAGCCAAACTCTGAAGGGAATGATCAGCATAGACTTCTAATCTAATAATCAAAGCAAGAGAATTAGCAACCTTCACTGAACTAACAAGATTCACTTCCAAAGTGTGGCTGTAAGAATATTTCTAATAATGAAGATTGGTATAAGGTTATGACTGAAATGTCATCAAATTCCTTTCTCCCTGGATCCCATCTCAGAAGTCAATATTTTACTCCTCTCTTAAGATCCTATCTCAACTCTCACTTTTCCTTGCATGGGGCAATCTATTCATATCTTTTCCTTTGTACTTTTGCTAGACTTTTATGCTACACTATAAAAATGTAGTCTCTATGAGGGACGACTGTATCTTGCACTTTTATATCTCTCATTTTGCCTAGCAGAGGGTTAAGCATGCAGTAGGAACTCAGCTCATACACATTGGTTTATAAAGGGAAGAGTATGGAGGATAAATACATATTAGCAGAGTCTTAGTCTGTTTTACTTCTAATGTCTCTTCCATAAGCTACTCTCCCAAGCAATAGTCATATTTTTCTCCCTTTGTTACTGAGGAAACTATGGTCAAGGCAAGGACAATAAGGTTGGAATCTAACATATCTGGATACCTAAAAGCTCCAAAGCCTGTAATCTAAACCTTTTATTTTAAAACCAGTAGCAATTTCATAAGGTTAAGTGAGAATTCTGTCATTAAACACTTGACTTTATCAGTTCAGTTCAGTTCAGTCACTCAGTCGTATCTGACTCTTTGTGACCCATGAGCCGCAGAACACCAGGCCTCCCTGTCCATCACCAACTCCCGGAGGCCACCCAAACCCATGTCCATTGACTCGGTGATGCCATCCAACCATCTCGTCCTCTGTCATCCCCTTCTCCTCCTGCCCTCAATCTGTCCCAGCATCAGGGTCTTCTCAAATGAGTCAGCTTTTCGCATCAGCTGGCCAAAGTATTGGTGCTTCTGCTTCAGCATGAACACTAAGGACCGATTTCCTTTAGGATGGACTGGCTAGATCTCCTTGCAGTCCAAGGGACTCTCAAGAGTCTTCTCCAACACCACAGTTCAAAAGCATCAATTCTTCTGCACTCAACTTTCTTTATAGTCCAACACTCACATCCANAGTCATTCACAACCCTGTCTCTTATACACATCTAGATGTGTATAAGAGACAGGTCCAAGGGACTCTCAAGAGTCTTCTCCAACACCACAGTTCAAAAGCATCAATTCTTCTGCACTCAACTTTCTTTATAGTCCAACACTCACATCCATACATGACCACTGGAAAAGCCATAGCCTTGACTAGACGGACCTTTGTTGACAAAGTAATGTATCTGCTTTTCAATATGCGGTAGTTTGGTCATAACTTTCCTTCCAAGGAATAAGCGTCTTTTAATTTCATGGCTGCAATCACCATCTCCAGTGATTTTGGAGGCCAGAAAAATAAAGTCAGCCACTGTTTCCGCATCTATTTGCCATGAAGTGATGCAACGGGATGCCATGATCTCCGTTTTCTGAATGTTGAGCTTTAAGCCAGTTTTTTCACTCTCCTCTTTCACTTTCATCAAGAGGTTCTTTAGTTCTTCTTCCCTTTCTGCCATAAGGGTGGTGTCATCTGCATATCTGAGGTTATTGATATTTCTCCCAGTAATCTTGATTCCAGCTTGTGCTTCATCCAGTCCAGTATTTCTCATGATGTACTCGGCATATAAGTTAAATAAGCAAGGTGTCGATATATAGCCTTGATGTACTCTTTTTCCTATTTGGAACCAGTCTGTTGTTCCATGACCAGTTCTAACTGTTGCTTCCTGACCTGCATACAGATTTCTCAAGAGGCAGGTCAGGTGGTATGATATTCCCATCTCTTTCAGAATTTTCCAGTTTATATTTATCCACACAATCAAATGCTTTGGCATAGTCAATAAAGTAGAAATATATGTTTCTGGAACTCTCTTGCTTTTTCTATTATCCAGCGGATGTTGACCATTTGATCTCTGGTTCCTCTGCCTTTTCTAAAACCAGCTTGAATATCTGGAAGTTCACAGTTCACGTATTGCTGAAGCCTGGCTTGGAGAATTTTGAGCATTATTTTACTAGCATGTGAGATGAATGCAATTGTGCGATAGCTTGAGCATTCTTTGGCATTGCTTTTTTTGGGGATTGGAATTAAAACGGACCTTTTCTAGTCCTGTAGTCACTGCTGAGTTTTCCAAATTTGCTGGCATATTGAGTGCAGCACTTACACAGCATCATCTTTCAGGATTTGAAATAGCTCAACTGGAATTCCATTACCTCCACTAGCTTTGTTCTTAGTGATGCTTTCTAAGGCCCACTTGCCTTCACATTCCAGGATGTCTGGCTCTAGGTGAGTGATCACAATAACTAAATTTTGTTTTAGAACCCAAAGTTAGGTCAGGCCTCTAAATATGAATCAGTGACTCTGAATACAAGAACATCATAAGTACTAATAATGTCATGTAAAGGCAGCTTCACTTCCCAACCAACTAGCTCAATGCTGTGTTTTTGCTAAGGCACAAAGTGAACTTATATTATGATGGCATCAGAATTTGTTTCAGACTCCTAAGTTTTAGTGAAATACTAAGTATGAGAAGTTTCCACTTGCATACTGCCACTAGTTGAGTGCTATTACTAGTGATATATTACCTTTGACCTTTGAGAGAACCCTGAGTTAATTATTATTATACTGATTTTATGGCTTCCCTGCTGGCTCAGACATTAAAAAATCTGCCTACAGTGCAGGAGACCTTGGCTTGAACCCTGGGTCTGGAAGATTTCCTAGAGAAGGGAATGGCAACCCACTCCAGTGTTCTTGCCTGGAGAATTTCATAGACAGAGCAACCTGGATGGGCTACAGTCCATGGGGTTGCAAAGAGTCAGACACGACTGAGCAACTAACACTTTCATACCGCTTTATGGATCAGAAAATGAAGACTCAAAATTATTACTTCTTCTTCACAGTCTCAGTTATTACAATTGCAGTCATAATGAGGCTCTTCATGATCAGAGAAAGCTAAAAATTTTCCTTTGTAAGCAATTAGTTGCACAAAAATATATTAAAGTCACATTTATATGGATAAAACCATTCTTCAGAGATGAAGATACTAATAATCTCAATTGTATGTCTTGCACTTTTATGACTGTTTTTGTTGTTGTTCAGTCACCAAGTCTTATCTGACTCTGTGATCCCATGGACTGTACCATGCCAGGCTTCCCTGTCCCTCACCATCTCTGGGAGTTTGCTCAAGTTCATGTCTATTGAATCAGTGATTCCATCCAACCATCTAATCCTCTGTTGTCCTCGTCTCCTTCTGCCTTTAATCTTTCCCAGAATCGGGGTTCTTTCTAATTAGTCAGCTGTTCACATCCAGATGCCCAAGTATTGGAACTTCAGCTTCAGCATCAGTCCTTCCAAAGAGTACTCAGGGTTGATTTCTTTTAAGATCTTTGGTTTGGTCTCCTTGCTTTCCAAAGGACTCTCCAGCACCACAGTTCAAAAGCATCAGTTCTTCAGTACTCTGCCTTCTTTATTGTCCAGCTCTCACATGTGAACATGACTAATGGAAAGACCATAGCCTTGACTATACGGACCTTTGTCAGCAGAGTAATGTCTCTGCTTTTCAAAACACTGTCTAGGTTTGTCATTGCTTTCCTGCTAAGAAGCAGTCGTCTTCTAATTTCGTGGCTGCAGTCACCATCCACAGTGATTAAGAAGAGATTTTCACTGTTTCCACCTTTTCCCCTTCTATTTCTCATAAAGTGATGTATCACTGCACATATATGGCAAATGATTGCCACCAGGTATCTGGGTAGGGTACTATCAAAACCAGGAATCTTTAACAAGTTTTGTTTATGAACCCAAACCACAATAGATCTATGGATAAAGTACTGGAATGATGGATTTATAAGAGTATTGTATGCTTGTTTGCTCAATCATCTCCAACTCTTTTCGACCCCATGGACTGTAGCTCTCCATATTCCTCTATCCATGTGATCCTCCAGGCAATAATACAAAGTGGATTGCCATTTCCTTCTCTAGATCTTTCTGATCCAGGGATTGAACCATGTGTCCTGAGTCTCCTGGATTGGCAGGCAGAGCCTTTACCACTGAGCCACGTGTAAAGCCCTAATAGTAGTGAGCCAAATGAAACGAGGCATGTAAGATGGAGAAGACTCAGAAGCTGTAAAATATATTATAAAGAACACTGGATTTGGAGCTATAACACTTGGATTCTAGCAATTATTCAAATACTATCTCTTTGTTTTGTTTTGCTAAGCCCCTTCCTTTATGCGAGTTTCATTTCCCTCATTATTAAGATAAGATAATATGAACTGTATGATCTTAACTACCTTCTGCTCTAACTTGCCATGACTTTATGGGCCTGGACTCTCTAAACCCCTGCCTCTAACTAATACCATCAGCACTGCCACTTCCATCATTAATGTAACTGTCACCATCTCAACCTACCTGCTCTTTTCAAAGCATTATTACAACTATAATTGCTATTAATTATTATTTAAAGTTCATGTATACATTATATATATATATATATTTAGGTCATTCCCATTCTACAGATCAGGAAAGTGAGACTCAAAGAAGTCATCACATTTACCACATTTACCTGAATGCTATACAAGTGGCAGAGTGAAGAGTGTGGAATATAGGCTTCTGGCATTGAGGTAACTACTTGGTTCTACAAAGCTTTAACTTCTCAGTCCTCTCCCTCTCTTCACCTTTCGTCATTAAGTCAGTAATACCATTAAGTGAACAAATTTATCAAATAAATCAAATATGTGTCTCCGATTTTCTTTGATAATAGGACCAGCATGTGGGCTTGTTATCTTGGGAGGAAAAGAGAAAATTAGAGAAAGGTTGCTGATATAGGACCTCCCCACTTTTCAGGGGAGAATATTCACAGGCCATTTGGGAATGTAACTTGCTTTTTTTTTTTTTTTTTTAGCATTTTTCTTCTTATTTGAATCACAAAAGTCTCATATGAACTACCCAAGCCAGTCAGATACCCATGCCCACAGTGTCCTTCATTCAGTCATTCACAACCACAGCCAAAGAAGAGCAACTTGAATTTGGAGCTCTACCATTTTCTGAGTTAATTAAAATCAACTGTAAACAACCTGGCTTGATTTTAGAAGTGTAGAAGTTTGGATATGTTCTGCAAGTCTAGACATTTCCCCTATAAATTAGAAGTGAAACTTATTTTTATCCTTAAAATGAATTAAAATAAAATTTGAGTTGAACTTCCATGCATGTATCTTTATTGGATTTTTAGTCAGATAAGAAGGAGGCCTAATTATTCATCATTTTTGCATTTGGGGCAGTATTTTGGAGTAGAAAGAATCATTTTCTTTGGACAGAACTGGGGTCATGTCTTGACTCACTTATTAGCTCTCCAGCCTGAAATGACTCACTTCATATTTAGTGGCTTCAGTTTCCTCATTTATAACATTAGGATCATAGTACCTGTAACATATATCATTGTAAAGATTAAATAGGAAATGTACATGATTAGGGAGTCTGGTGGCTCAGATGGCAAAGCGTCTGTCTACAGTGTGGGAAGCCTGGGTTCAATCCCTGGGTCAGGAAGATTTCCTGGAGAAGGAAATGGCAACCCACTCCAGTACTCTTGCCTAGAAAATCCCGTGGACGGAGGAGCTTGGTGCAGGACACTGTCCATGGGGTCGCAAAAAGTCTGACACAACTGAGGGACTTCACTTTCACTTTCAAGGAGATTAAATCAGTCAACCCTAAAGGAAATCAACCCTGAATATCGTTGGAAGGACTGATGCTTTGACTACCTGATACAAAGAGCCAGCCGGCTCTTTGGAAAAGACTCTGGTGCTGGGAAAGATTGAGGGCATGAGGAGAAGGGGCATCATTGACTGAATGAACATGAGTTTAAGCAAACTCCATGAGACAGTGAAAGACAGGGAAGTCTTGTGTGCTGCAGTCCACTCTACAAATAATCAGACAGGACTGAGTGGACAATGACAAAAAAGTAGAAAACACATCTATAATCCTGTCTAATACACAGTATACATTAAGTAAATGTTAGTTCATTTCTACTTTACTTGTACTGAGAGTAACTTCCATGAGCTTTTGGTTGGATTGTGTACTTTTCTGAGTTTAGAAAATCTCCCCAAAAGCATAGGTGTGAGAAATATTGAGTAGGATTAATGCAATAATTCTTAATGTAAAAGAGTGGGAAACATGTATTACTTGAAAAGATCCTTATTACAGTAAATACATTTGGAAATAAAAATTATTTTCCATATAATACAAACTGAAAGTACAGATCTGCAAAAATCTTTTTGACTGTTTGTCCCACAGTACTTGGAAAATGGCAATGTGATGGGATGTTTTTTTAGGAGTCCAGGATCAGGATCTAGTTCCTAATTAGGCAAGTCCACAATAACTTTGCAGTGAGATTTTTGTTTTTCAAATGGAACTTTTCATTTAAAAGATTAAGAAATACTGCTTAAGTGACACTGTCAGTGTGGAAATCGGATTTCAGAATTCTTTCCCTTGTATGTTTTCATTTTATCATTAAAAAAAAGAAATTATTTGCAAAACACTGCCTGTGGTCTAAAAGTTGAAACTCTCATGATGACATTACTCTGAAAGAAGTATAGTGTCCCTTAGCATAGATTACTGAGTTCCCTTTGAAAGCTAGACTGTATTTCCAGAAGGTTCTAACTGAAGTTAGATTTCCCTACTGTCTCATTATTTACCACTTCATGATATACTCTTCTCAGGCACCAGAAGCCTAGAGTCAAACCACTGTACTAGAAAGGAAATTAAAAGACTATCTATTTCAAGCCCCCACCTTATTATAGATGAGATTACTGAGACTCAGAAAAATAAAATAACTTGCCCAAAGCCAAAAGTGACTCTTTGACAGAGCTTGAACTAAAATCAAGCTTTCTTTCTGCACTTTGGTCCATATACTCTGCGTATGATGCATGTGAATCAATACTAGATGAAAATTTAAATGTAAAATATCCTGAACTGAAATATAAGTAGACATTTTTAGCAAGAGTTTTAAAATAAAGCATAGACTTCCTGCCAGTCATCACCCTGATTGTAGGAACACTTAGAAAAGGTGGATTCACAAAGACAGCTCTGTCCTCTTTACTTGAACCATAGACCATCCTGCTTCTTAGGACATAGATTGACTTACCTCAAACACAACAAGCTGTGAAAAGTCACCCAAAACCATCCAGAAGTATATTCACTCATTTGAAGTCTTATGTTCCACAACTGCCAGGATTTACACAGTTTGTACAATTTAAATTCAACAATTTTCCAGTTGACCCCAAAAGAACTGCTTTTGACTAAAGAAGGACTTTTGTTCAACAGGAACTGTTGAAAACATAATTACACCAAATGCATGACTTTATTCTGGTTCAGGCCATTTTCCACCTCAATATATCAGCATATCACATATTTTTTAACAATGAATAATTTTACTGGGTTGCAATTGCTAAGGGATAACATCCTCAAATAATAGAAAAGGCAAGGACTCCCACATCCATATGAAAAACAAAAATAAAAACTATTCCCACTTGCAGGATTCTTGGGACTCAGACCACTCCATCCAAAATGCAACACAAAGCTTGTTATCATTATATCCAAAGTGATCCTGGTACCAACTGTTGTGGCACAGTTCACCTTGAAGAATTCCTCAACTGGAAGTTTTCTTTAGATTTGGTCATCTTAGCTCAGAACCAGAAGGGTTGCTAGCACTCAACACAATTAGAATGATAATTGCTGAAAAGATAGGTACCACTTCTGGGAGCTCTGTTATCTAGTAGGTCTGAAGTTGGGTCAAAATACAGCTTTCAAAGGATCAAGAAATGCCTTTGAACAGATTGAAATGATTTTAACAGAGTTTGTCATCTGGGATATTTTCTTCTTTCCTAACTTAAAATCCAACATAGTTATAAATATATTTACAGTATTCTCTGGGAGATACAGACTTCTGTAGGAAAAAGATACCATGATTTAGAAGACATATGTTCTAGTTCCAGCTCTGCCACTAACCACCTGGGTGATCTCAAATGTCTTCACTTCATAGCCTCTCAGTTTTCCCATCTGTATTGTGAGGGATTTAGATCCCTAGGAGCTCTTTCATCTCCAAAATCTATGATCTGACTTTCTTTCTTTCTCTCTTATCTGTGACAGTTAAACTTACCAAAGCAAGGAGCTTATACATAAAAAAAATGTTCCTTCATTAAGCAACTACAGAGCAGAAATCCAAATCCTCTTTTTCTGGCTGAATAGGTCAAGCTATCCCAATAAATTTCACTGAATATACTCTTTTCTTACCACTTTGTGCTGTCTTCCCTGGATGATAAGGAAACAAAGAGTCCTCAGCAAAGAGTGAGCTGCATCACAGACTTCTTGATCCTGTAATAATGGTGGGGACTAATGACATTAACCTTAACTTTGTATTCTAATCAGAACCAAGGAAAATCACCATTGCTCCTGCTGTAATAAGTCTGAAAGAGGCCAGGGACCATTTTAAAATTGGACACTGGTCTCATGTCTGCCCTTGTCTTGGATCTTCATGCCCCCACCAACCTTCCTACATGGAATTTTACCAATTCCCATATATTAAGCTGTAACTTACCTTGGAGCCTTGCTGGGCTTGTTTCTTTGCAGGGAGTTGGTGGTGAAAAAGCCTAACTCTTGGTGGCTCGGAGCCTACTGATAACTGACAAGTTTGTTATTGAAAGAGGAAGTTAAATGCATTTGGTGTCTCACCACAAAAACCTAAAGGTAAGTCCCTTGAGCAGAAGATAGTACTCGTTTTATTTAATTTTTATTTCACTGGTGCAAAGAAGTTCAAAAAGCTGAGAGCCAAAGTGTGCAAAATCAAATGATGACTACATACCAGCTTTCCCCATTATCTCTTACCCTATCTCCTTCCAGCACAACCCACATGCCTATCCATCTCACTATATTCCAGTAAGCTCTATTTTAAGATGGGATTCTGAGGCAAAATCTGAATACAGTTTACCTAAGAACAAGGGAACAGCAACTTTTTCAAATCTGAGAGGTAAAGAGTGAGAAAACCTCAAGAATATGTGTCAGAACTAATAGCAGTAGGACTACATTTGCTTAAGCTATTGCTTCCAACTGTAGTACCCTTCCCTCAGCCTTTCATCTCAAGGCTTTTATAATTTAATGTGTTTATTTTTGTACATTTCTTAGTGTATTGCAAACTGCTTAGGGGCAAAAATCATATCTGACTTGTTCTTGTATTTCTAACTAGTCTAGCACAAGGCACTTTCATGAATGATTGTTGAATGAAAAAATGAAGGAATGAATAAAAAATATTCAAATAATGAATAAATAAATGAACCGTATATCCTACAGTCTCCCTCCAATATACCAATGTACCAAGGTTTCAGTTTCTGTAATGTCTGTGGAGCCTTTAAAAGTATGCAAGTAAAGAAAGATCATACACTTGGGGACTATAGAGTAGTTCTGAAAAACAAGTCTTGAAAGCAACACAAACCTCTATGGGTATGCGAGGAAATTACATTTAGAACTCAGAGCCTAGAACTGCAAAGAGACTTCTGGGTAATAATAATATCAAAGGAAAAAAAAATACTGTAGGTTAGATCAAACACTAGCATTCTGATTTACCAATAGGGCTGATTAAAGAAGGAAGTGGATGACAAATTTTTTGTAAAAGGCAACCAGGATCTCCTTGTAAACTAGAATCATTCAAGAATAAGATGGAGCCATGCCCAACACTCAGAGATCACCAATATAAATTTCAAGCCATAGAGAGACGGAAAAGAAACACTTTCATCACTAGAAACTGAGAACTTGAACAGATTGATGAAAAGGCCATGGCTTGTAAGAACTGCTAAAGGAAGAGGATACCCATCCTGGCTGAGGTATATCAAATGAAACATGCCTGACCTCACAATCCCCTTCTTAATTCTTATTTTATATATTTATACAGCTCCAATCTGTTGTTAATTTAGTTTGCTGACTTGGCATACCTACTGAAAGGAGAATGCACTGATAGGCCAACACATGTTTCATTCCATTTGGTAGTTCTAATCTTCACTATAAATTATTAATATTAAACTGTCTTTCTGTTACAAATCCATCCTTTCTGAGCTTGGGAAACATGAGCTAGTTTTCCTAAGCTATGATCCTTCCTGGGCCAAAGAAAATTTGAGATCTGCTGATCTTTAAAGCCAAACCTTAGGACAAAAAGATAAAAAGAACACTTTCTTGACAATTAGCTATAGTCACTACCACCTACCCCATTTCCCAGACAACATCTTAACATTGCTAAGAAAATGGCTTGGCTTGCTTCATTGCTCTCTTGCATGCAAGTATCTTCTCCTTTCATTAGTTCTAAAAAGGGAAACAAAAGTAGCTCAGAAATAAGTGACCCGGTTTTGGCAAAGGATATTTCAACTCAGCTAAAATTTTGAGTGTTAGTTAAAAGGAGCAAAACAGTACACAAACCAAAAAAAAAAAAAAAATTATAATTTAACAATCATCTCCAATTAACTTTTAGAAGAATATCTTCTAACTATTGAATATGACTGATAATTTAAGACATTATCATCTCAAACCAAGTAGTAAAAATATCCAGTCATAGTCTAAAAAAATAGTTCAGCTACCCCATTTTGCTCATAGTTCTGAATTCTTCCCTTCTCTCATATGTACACTTTCAAAGTTTAACTGGGGCATAATATCTTTCCTATATCTGGGAAAGTTTATGAGTTGTTGCTTCAAAGGCTCTTATGTCTTCTCTAACCACAACAGTGTATTAGGTGTGATAGCGATTGTTGAGGATATCATTTGTTACAGTACACTATGTTTTCTAAAAGGGATATTGGGAAGAGCTAGATTTTTCTTAATTGGTTTGATTAAACTCCTAACGGATAGTGATAATTGTGACATATGTCCTTTTTATAGAGTCTGCTGAAAACCATGGAACTAATTTAGAGTCTGCTGATTGCAAGTTTGGAGATATTTTTATGGTGTACTTTTCTTTCATGGCTTTAATTTTATGACCTTTTCTATTTTTTCTTTGTTATTTCCACCTATTATTCATTTCTATTTCTTACTATAGTATGCATCCTTTTAAACTATCTTCAATTCTTTCTGGAACAATAGTATAACAAAAAGTGAAAAAAAGAAGAAAGAGTGAGTTGTGATTTCAATTCCTTTTCCATTAGAACTGCTGCTGCTGCTGCTGCTGCTAAGTCACTTCGGTCGTGTTCAACTTCATGTGACCCCATAGACAGAAGCCCACCAGGCTCCCCTATCTCTGGGATTCTCTAGGCAAGAACACTGGAGTGGGTTGCCATTTCCTTCTCCAATGCATGAAAGTGAAAGTGAAGTCACTCTGTCGTATCCAACTCTTAGTGTCCCCATGGACTGCAGCCTACAGGCTTCTCTATCCATGGGATTTTCCAGGCAAGCGTACTGGAGTAGGATGCCATCACCTTCTCCATTCCATTAAAACTAGTGAGTATTAATTGCTTTAGATAAACTGTCTTTAAGAGTTTCCTATATCTGATTCTGTGAACACAGATTATTCCTGCACTTTTCTAAAAATAATCATTCAATAGATACTTATGGAGCTACAACAATGATTGATTTGGGATACTTAGTGGGAAGAGTGGGATTCAAAAGCATAAAATATGTTCTCTGGCTTCCAAGAATACATAGTTTAAGTAACAGGTTAATCAGTCATAAACAAAATAGAAACTAATGTGGGAGACCTGGGTTCAATCCCTGGGTTGGGAAGATCCTCTGGAGAAGGAAATGGCAACCCACTCCAGTATCCTTGCCTGGAAAATCCCGTGGATGGAGGAGTGTGGTAGACTACAGACCATGGGGTCACAAAGAGTCGGACATGACTGAGCGACTTCACTTCACTATTAAATTATGTGGAAGTTAAAATGAGTTCAGTACAGGCTAAATCTGGGAAGTTTGGCTGGTCTTTGCTCAATAGACAAATTTGGTTTCAGTAGTATTCCCAATGGGTGAAACATGTCCCAATGAAGACATGCAAGTTTATTTTGGGTGGTACAAGGAATGCTTTTTTAAACATTTTCAAGTTATACAGTTTGTTTTTAAGTCTCTAAAATGTAATAAAATTGTACTTCACATCTATGATTTCATGCATAATACTACTTAAGATGAAGCAGTAGCTAAGTTTTAAAAAGTTTGATTAAGCAACACACAAACAAATAAAAGTATAGAGGATAAGTCAGTTAATTCAGTTGTTCAGTCGTGTCTGACTCTTTGCAACCTCATGGACTGCAGTAAACCAGGCTTCCTTGTCCTTCTCCATAGAGGGTAAGTAGATATAACAAAAATAATAGACAGAAATATTTGCATATCTGAAGTTTAACAAATATCAGCTTAAAGAGAAAAAGGAAGTCAAAGGACTCCAGGAGAGAGAAGAAATATTGCCAAAGATGTGAAAGAAGAGTAAGCAAACTATTTGTGTGATAGTGAGGACAAAATTTTGACTACTGCAAGGGCATGCTAAAGAACAGAAGGAAAGAATCTTGGAGGGTGAAACCATACAAAGAAGAACTTAAGAGCATAAAAGCCATGGAATAAAATAAATCATTGAATGCTTTTAAAGAGAGCTGAGAGGGGGAGATTAAAAAGTCTTATTTAGTGTGTGTACTTTCTATGTACTGGTCACCATTCTAAGCAATTTGCATGCATCATTTTACTTAATCCTCAGAATAATCCTAAGGAATAAGGACTAATATTATGTCCTGTCTTAGCCGTAAATAAGTTGAAGCACAGAGAAGTTAACTTCCCTAATATCATACAACAAATAAGTGGGAGAGGTGAGATTCAGATCCGAGTATGTCTGACTCCAAAGCCCAACCTCTTTATAACCACTCCCTGAAGGATTACTGAGACAAAGGTGCACAGAATGCATTGGGAAAAAGATGAAACAGGAGGTGGAGAGCCCTAATGGAGGAAACACCAATAATTTAAATTTAAGGTATTAATAACAAGAGCATTAATTAAGAACATTTATATTTTTAAAAAAGAATGCTCTTAAGTAAGAATGAAGATAAAGAGTAATTTCAAAAGAACTAGTTTTCTTAAAAAAAACACAAAACTGTAATCAATAAAAATGAAAGAGGAAATGAATCTTCACAAGTAGGAATAAATTAGTCTTTGAAAGGGTATAGTTTTTGCATATTTTTCACTAAAACTTTTTTGATTCATACACTAAAATATTTCTCTCCAGTGGGAAGACCTTACTTTGCAACTGGAAGAGGAATTAATTTCCTTGAACCCTAGAAGCTTGTTTTGAAGACAAATATAAGCGTAAGGCAACTTCTTGAGACACCCTCTGAGGAACCTACAATCCTGAAAAGGGAAGTGGTTAGTCTCACAGGTTGTGAATTTCTAAAGAAATGTATTTCAGAAAATTTCCATAAGAAGAAGGTTCCTTCAGCTAATTGGCTGGTTGTATATACATGTTGTGAATTAACATAAATTAGCTTTTCTGAAATTCTTATCTATATTGTTTTTATATAGTCAAAATTATGAACAATGGGCAAAAAGGCAAGGGATGAGGAAAAGTATTTCTTCTCTAGATTTCTTATTTTGGGTTTCTTGTTATGAGGCTTACTAACTTTATATATTTCACTAGGAAAGTGGTGGAATAAGTGAAGGGTATATTTGTGCCCTACCTTCTTTTTCTGGCCTTTCTGTTCAGCTTTCTCTCCAAGCATAGGTGCCTTTCTAAACTCTCTGGGATCCTGCTGTCACAAAAGAATTTGATGTGATTAGGTCTTTAACAGTAAAATGGGAAGTTTTTTTAGGATTTGGACACTGCAAACACATGGGAATGGATTCCAAGTGTCCGGAATTTCAGGCATTGACAAGTGGCAAAGATTCTTCAAATCAGCAAATAAATAAAATTCTCCAAATAAGCAATTCTCAAGCTTTTTCTCTCAGACCCCTTTACACTCCTAAAAATCATTTAGAATCCCCAAAAAGTTTTTGCTTATATGGGATGTACCCATTGTAAGTAATAAACAAAAGCCTAAATTAGAGTTGGGAGTCCAGAAGGTGGAGCTCTCAAGCTCTACAACTATGACTGAGCCCAGAAAGACTCCTCTTTTTCCTAGCAAGTATTCAATGAATGAAAAGCCACAGACTCTTTGTTTATTATCACCCTCCTAGCTTCCTTTTCCTCTCTATAAAACACTCTCCTTCCCTTTCTGTGTAGGGACTTACACTTGGCTCATCATGTTTATAGACCCCAAATTGCAATTCTCGGTTGATCCTGATAAACCCATGTTGCTGGAAAAATATCTGGCTATTTTGTTTCAACAAACAAAATTTGTCTATTTGTTTCAACACTATCAACATTTCCCAAAATAGACATTAAAAATTGATAGCATAGAAAACAAACTTATGATTATCAAAGGGGAGATGATGTGGGGAGGAACAAATCAGGAGTATAGGACTGTGCACATATTAAGTCGCTTCAGTTCAGTTCAGTTCAGTTCAGTTCAGTCACTCAGTTGTGTCCAACTCTTTGTGACCCCATGAATCGCAGCACGCCAGGCCTCTTTGTCCATCACCAAATCCAGAGTTCACTTAGACTCACGCCCATCAAGTCATTGATGCCATCCAGCCATCTCATCCTCTGTCGTCCCCTTCTCCTCCTGTCCCCAACCCCTCCCAGCATCAGAGTCTTTTCCAATGAGTCACCTCTTTGCATGAGGTGACCAAAGTTCTGGAGTTTCAGCTTTAGCATCATTCCCTCCAAAGAAATCCCAGGGTTGATCTCCTTCAGAATGGACTGGTTGGATCTCCCTGCAGTCCAAGGGACTCTCAAGAGTCTTCTCCAACACCACAGTTCAAAAGCATCAATTCTTCGGTGCTCAGCCTTCTTCACAGTCCAACTCTCACATCCATACATGACCACAGGAAAAACCATAGCCTTGACTAGGCGGACCTTAGTCGGCAAAGTTATGTCTCTGCTTTTGAATATACTATCCAGGTTGGTCATAACTTTTCTTCCAAGGAGTAAGAGTCTTTTAATTTCATGGCTGCAGTCACCATGTGCAGTGATTTTGGAGCCCAAAAAAATAAAGTCTGACACTGTTTCCACTGTTTCCCCATCTATTTCCCATGAAGTGATGGGGCCAGATGCAATTATCTTCGTTTTCTGAATGTCGAAGTGTAAGCCAACTTTTTCACTCTCTTCTTTTACTTTCATCAAGAGGCTTTTTAATTCCTCTTCACTTTCTGCCATAAGGGTGGTGTCATCTGCATATCTGAGGTTATTGATATTTCTCCCAGCAATCTTGATTCCAGCTTGTGTTTCTTCCTTCAGTCATGTCCAACTCTTTGCAACCGCATGAACTGTAGCCCACCAGGCTGCTCTGTCCATGGGATTCTCCAGGCAAGAATACTGAAGTGAGTTGCCATGTCCTTCTCCAGGGGGTCTTCCTGACCCAGGGATTGAACCTGTGTCTCTTGTATCTGTCTCCTGCACTGGCAGGCAGGTTTCTTGTCACTAGCACCACCTGGGAATCCTTTGGGGTATGGGACTAACAGATACAAATTACTACATGTAAAATAGATGAGAAACAGGATTTTCTGCATAGCACAGGGAAATATATTCAATATCTTGCAATAACCTATAATGAAATATAATCTAAATATAATTGCTTTGTGTACATTTAAAACCAGCACAATGTTGTAAGTCAACTATACTTTAATAAAAAACTTTAGTTTATTAATCCACTTAAAATAATAAAAATTGTATGTTAACATAAATAACACCTATTTTGTGAGATAGAACTTATTTGCAAAAATAAATAATAATAATGAGAAAAGTTACAATGTTTTACATTTATGCAAACCTCCTTAACAGAAAATATCTGGACTCTAATATCATTATTTTTTCATTCAATCTATTGTGATATATTGTTTTGGTTGTAATTTAGGAGAAAATATATTATCTCATATGAATGAGATGAAAAAGGGTGAGCATTTTAATAATATTTTTATTGAATTGTACATATTCTTTGTAAGAGGGCTTTCTCAGTGGCTGAGCAGTAATGAATCTGCTTGCTAATAATGCAGGAGCCTGATGGGCTAAGGTCCGTATGGTTGCAAAGATTCAGACATGACTGAAACAAGTTAGCACAAGCACTATTCTTTGTAACAACACCAAAAATAAAGTAGTAGTAGTCTTTTACAGGATAATTGCAATTTGAATTCTGAAAGCCCACCAAGGAATTTTTCCTATTCTATTTTAATAAAATTGATTGATATAGCTTGTATTTTGAATGGATCATTTAGCCATGCATTATTTGTAACAACTTGCATTGGAATATACTGGTTCATTGAGTTATGCTATTGTTGATATTATTCACTATACAGAAACAAAAATTCATCACATTTGTTACCATCATGACTGATTTCATCAGAAAGTCTGTAAGTAATAGGAAACCATCAAGAATAGCATGATGGGTACAAGTTGTCCAAATTTCTAATTTACTTGAAAATTCAAGTTTTAACATTGGCAACAAACACTTGTCAGTTGTTTTTCTTTGAAGTGACAGGTTTACTTTGATCATTTCTAGGCAAGTCTGCCAAACACTCAAATTTGAATAACTACAATCTTCTTTCCATCCTTCTTTCAAGTAAAAAGGATATTCTGTGCAACAGTGTCTAGTTCAGCACAAACCTTAAATAATTTACAAGTGTTTTTCTTTGAGACAACCATTATACTTCGATGTGTGGCAGAATTACATTGTATATACTCCCTATTTTTTTTTTTTTACACAAAACATTAAGAAGACTTTTATCCATCCAGCAATCCCACCCCTGAGCATATACCCAGAGAAAACCATAACTCAAAAAGACACATCCCAATGTTCATTGCAACACTATTTACAGTAGCCAGGACATGGAAGCAACCTAAATACCCAGAAACAGAGGAATAAATAAAGAAGATGTGGTACATATATACAATAAAATATTACTCAACCATATAAAGGAATGTAATTGTGTCATTTACAGAGTCATGGATGGATCTAGAGACTGTCATACAAAGTAAAGCAAGTCAGAAAGAGAAAGACAAATATTGCAGATTAACTCATATATGTGGAATTGAGAAAAAGGGTAAAGATAATCTTATTTGCAAAGCAGAAATAGAAACACAGACATAGAGAACAAATGTATGGATACCAAGAGGTAAGGGGAGGTGGAATGAGCTGGGAGACTGGGAGTGACACATATACACTACTATGTATAAAACAGATGACTAATGAGAACCTACAGTTTAGCACAGGGAACTCTACTTGGTGCTCGATGGAAACCTAATTGGGAGAGAAATTTTTAAAAAAGCGGGGGGGATATACGTATACCTATAGCTGATTCATTTTGCTGCATAGCAGAAGCTGACACAACAGTGTAAAGCAAATATACTTTAATAAAATATTTAAAGATTTGTACTCAATGGTCAAGATTTAATAAAATTAGTTTTAATGCTACATTAAAGACATTCTTAAAAGAAGCTTCTTTTTTTTTTTTTTACACATAAATGTATGGCAATGAAGAATACTTGTATACTTTGATACAACTGCCTTGATTGATATTAAGGCATCAGAAGTTTTACCCTCCATAGCTTTTGTACCATCAGTGCAAATATCAATACAATGGAAAAGTAAAAATTGTTTTAGTATTATTATAAAAATAGTTTTGATCTTGAGGGCTCACTAAAAGTCTTAATACCCTCAAGGATCCGCAGAGCACACCTTATGAATCCATGTCTCAAATCATGTTTCTTAAGTAATCATACAGGGCACTGTTTAAAGGGTGGGATGATTTGGGAGAATAGCATTGAAATATGAATACTATCATGTAAGAAATGAATTGCCAGTCTATGTTCAATGCAGAATGCAGGATGCTTGGGGATGGTGTATGGGGATGATCCAGAGGGATGATGTGGGGTGGGAGGTGGGAGGGGGGTTCATGTTTGAGAGTTCATGTACACCCGTGGCAGATTCATGTCAATGTATGCCAAAACCAATAGAGTACTGTAAAGTAAAATAAAGTAAAATGAAAAAAATAAAATAAAATAAAAATTTAGTCAAAATATCATGATTAAATAACTATAGATATAGTTAAACAACATTTAATGCTGGGAATAATGGTGTATTATATTATTTTAACATTAATGTGAAAGTGATATATTCCCTGTAGATCCTTTTTGGTTGCCTTCAAATGTACCTTTGGTATACTCTTTGCTTTCTCCTCTGTCTTTATTTTCCTTTATTCATTTGGACTCAAGATCTTGTTCTAGGATATGTTTGGGTGGATTCAGTGATAAATAAGACAAGTCCTTGCTCTTAAGTAATTTGAAAACTAATTTATAAGGTTTAAAGAGAAGGTAATGGCAACCAACTCCAGTACTCTTGCCTGGAAAATCCCACGGACGGAGGGGCCTGGTGGGCTGCAGTCCACGGGGTCGCTAGGAGTCAGACACGACTGAGCGACTTCACTTTCACTTTTCACTTTCATGCATTGGAGAAGGAAATGGCAACCCATTCCAGTGTTCTTGCCTGGAGAATCCCAGGGACGGGGAAGCCTGGTGGACTGCCGTCTATGGGGTTTCACAGAGTCAAACACGACTGAAGCGACTTAGCAGCTTAGAAGGTTTAGAGATGTGTACACGTAGTGCTAGAATACAATGCAGACTGTGATTAGATTTACTCAACTTCGCTCTTTCAGAGGCAGCCACCATATTTAGGCCCTTATCTATGCTTTCACAGATACTCTATGCACATACAAGCACACACATATGTTTGCTCTCTTGTTTTTTATACTAGAAAGTAGTATACTACATACATTCATCTGTATTTTGATTTTCCACTTAGTAAATTATCTTAGATATAATCGTTTATCTGTAAAAATAGAGGTACCAATAATTTTTGAAATTTGACTATTTAATAATTTAATTCTTTTCCACTGGTTATTTAGTGGTCTATAATTTCTTACTATTGAAAATTGTTCTGCAAATAATATCATTTTACCTATGGCATTTCAGCATATGAATTTATAAAGTAACATAATAGAGTGGTTTGGGTTTGATTCCTAACCCTCCTACTTACTAGTTGTATGACCTTAAGCAACTTTCTTAACCCGTATGAACTTATTTCTTCATTTTACAAAGAGCACAGGTTCATGTATATGAAGAACTGATAGTAGTATCTGACATATATTAAACATTCAATACATGTAAATTATTGTTTTTAATCTTTATGGGACCAGTGAAGCCACTGAAATTACTTGTAAAAATGAATATGAAATTTTCTAGAAGAGAATTCAAAGCTTTCATCAAATTCTGAAAGACATAAGGAATCCCCCTAAAAATGTAAGTACCACTCCTGGGGGTAATATTAATAGCTGTCTCTTATACACATCTAGTGTTTTTCTTTGAGACAACCATTATACTTCGATGTGTGGCAGAATTACATTGTATATACTCCCTATTTTTTTTTTTTTACACAAAACATTAAGAAGACTTTTATCCATCCAGCAATCCCACCCCTGAGCATATACCCAGAGAAAACCATAACTCAAAAAGACACATCCCAATGTTCATTGCAACACTATTTACAGTAGCCAGGACATGGAAGCAACCTAAATACCCAGAAACAGAGGAATAAATAAAGAAGATGTGGTACATATATACAATAAAATATTACTCAACCATATAAAGGAATGTAATTGTGTCATTTACAGAGTCATGGATGGATCTAGAGACTGTCATACAAAGTAAAGCAAGTCAGAAAGAGAAAGACAAATATTGCAGATTAACTCATATATGTGGAATTGAGAAAAAGGGTAAAGATAATCTTATTTGCAAAGCAGAAATAGAAACACAGACATAGAGAACAAATGTATGGATACCAAGAGGTAAGGGGAGGTGGAATGAGCTGGGAGACTGGGAGTGACACATATACACTACTATGTATAAAACAGATGACTAATGAGAACCTACAGTTTAGCACAGGGAACTCTACTTGGTGCTCGATGGAAACCTAATTGGGAGAGAAATTTTTAAAAAAGCGGGGGGGATATACGTATACCTATAGCTGATTCATTTTGCTGCATAGCAGAAGCTGACACAACAGTGTAAAGCAAATATACTTTAATAAAATATTTAAAGATTTGTACTCAATGGTCAAGATTTAATAAAATTAGTTTTAATGCTACATTAAAGACATTCTTAAAAGAAGCTTCTTTTTTTTTTTTTTACACATAAATGTATGGCAATGAAGAATACTTGTATACTTTGATACAACTGCCTTGATTGATATTAAGGCATCAGAAGTTTTACCCTCCATAGCTTTTGTACCATCAGTGCAAATATCAATACAATGGAAAAGTAAAAATTGTTTTAGTATTATTATAAAAATAGTTTTGATCTTGAGGGCTCACTAAAAGTCTTAATACCCTCAAGGATCCGCAGAGCACACCTTATGAATCCATGTCTCAAATCATGTTTCTTAAGTAATCATACAGGGCACTGTTTAAAGGGTGGGATGATTTGGGAGAATAGCATTGAAATATGAATACTATCATGTAAGAAATGAATTGCCAGTCTATGTTCAATGCAGAATGCAGGATGCTTGGGGATGGTGTATGGGGATGATCCAGAGGGATGATGTGGGGTGGGAGGTGGGAGGGGGGTTCATGTTTGAGAGTTCATGTACACCCGTGGCAGATTCATGTCAATGTATGCCAAAACCAATAGAGTACTGTAAAGTAAAATAAAGTAAAATGAAAAAAATAAAATAAAATAAAAATTTAGTCAAAATATCATGATTAAATAACTATAGATATAGTTAAACAACATTTAATGCTGGGAATAATGGTGTATTATATTATTTTAACATTAATGTGAAAGTGATATATTCCCTGTAGATCCTTTTTGGTTGCCTTCAAATGTACCTTTGGTATACTCTTTGCTTTCTCCTCTGTCTTTATTTTCCTTTATTCATTTGGACTCAAGATCTTGTTCTAGGATATGTTTGGGTGGATTCAGTGATAAATAAGACAAGTCCTTGCTCTTAAGTAATTTGAAAACTAATTTATAAGGTTTAAAGAGAAGGTAATGGCAACCAACTCCAGTACTCTTGCCTGGAAAATCCCACGGACGGAGGGGCCTGGTGGGCTGCAGTCCACGGGGTCGCTAGGAGTCAGACACGACTGAGCGACTTCACTTTCACTTTTCACTTTCATGCATTGGAGAAGGAAATGGCAACCCATTCCAGTGTTCTTGCCTGGAGAATCCCAGGGACGGGGAAGCCTGGTGGACTGCCGTCTATGGGGTTTCACAGAGTCAAACACGACTGAAGCGACTTAGCAGCTTAGAAGGTTTAGAGATGTGTACACGTAGTGCTAGAATACAATGCAGACTGTGATTAGATTTACTCAACTTCGCTCTTTCAGAGGCAGCCACCATATTTAGGCCCTTATCTATGCTTTCACAGATACTCTATGCACATACAAGCACACACATATGTTTGCTCTCTTGTTTTTTATACTAGAAAGTAGTATACTACATACATTCATCTGTATTTTGATTTTCCACTTAGTAAATTATCTTAGATATAATCGTTTATCTGTAAAAATAGAGGTACCAATAATTTTTGAAATTTGACTATTTAATAATTTAATTCTTTTCCACTGGTTATTTAGTGGTCTATAATTTCTTACTATTGAAAATTGTTCTGCAAATAATATCATTTTACCTATGGCATTTCAGCATATGAATTTATAAAGTAACATAATAGAGTGGTTTGGGTTTGATTCCTAACCCTCCTACTTACTAGTTGTATGACCTTAAGCAACTTTCTTAACCCGTATGAACTTATTTCTTCATTTTACAAAGAGCACAGGTTCATGTATATGAAGAACTGATAGTAGTATCTGACATATATTAAACATTCAATACATGTAAATTATTGTTTTTAATCTTTATGGGACCAGTGAAGCCACTGAAATTACTTGTAAAAATGAATATGAAATTTTCTAGAAGAGAATTCAAAGCTTTCATCAAATTCTGAAAGACATAAGGAATCCCCCTAAAAATGTAAGTACCACTCCTGGGGGTAATATTAATAGCCACTGGGTCAAATAATTTCAACTATCCTCTCTTACAGCAGTAGCCTCTTTTGAACCATAACTCTTATCTCAATTCCTTTAAAGAATAAATGCCTAATATTGATATACAAAATGCTTTACATCCATTATATGTAATCCTCACAACAATGATGCAATACAGGAGGTGACATTTTACTCCTGAGGAAATTGACATTCAAAGAAGTCAGTTAATAGGCCCAGGATTAATAGACTTTATTTGAGCTCAGTATAGTCTTTCTTCAAAGTTTGAAAGATTAACTACATACTAACCTTTTACATTTCTCACTTGAATAATTGCATTTTCCTTACGCCAATAACCTTCTCTATGCTCATTCTACAAATCCAATCCCTGATGCCTGGCTTCCACTACCTCTCCTATACTAGAATTGGTTTATTAAAGGTTGTCAGATGCATCATAATCACACATTCTGATGGATCTTTCTTCAATACCTTCTTGAACTCTCTGATATTTGACATGGTTAGCCAATATGAAGGCATCATGTACAAGAAATTAGGTCCAGGTGTGGCTGAGATATCCACAATGGTGTGATCACTCACCTAGAGCCAGACATCCTAGAATGCAAAGTCAAGTGGGCCTTAGGAAGCATCATTACAAAGAAAGCCAGTGTAGGTGATAACATTCCAGTTAAATTCCAGATGAAATTCCTGTTGAATTTTAACATATATAGAGATATATTAACTATACCTATTAAATATATATTGTTTATAATAAATAAATAATTTTCCACTAAATGTCATGTAGCAACCTGGAGGAGAGGTGAGTTTGGGAGAGAATAGATGCATGTATATGTATAACTGAGTCCCTTGGCTGTTAACCTGAAACTCTCACATTATTAATCACCTGTACCCCAATACAAAATAAAATGTTTAAATAAATAAATAAGTAAATTTCCATTAAGAACAGTCCAGACACAGATGACTTACTGGTGAATTTTACCAATTATTTTTTTAATAAACTAATAAAAGTTCTTCACAAACATTTCAAAAAAATAAAAGATGAGAGAGTACTTATCAGCTAATTTTACAAGGTCAGATTATACTGAAAGAAATGAGAACAAATTTGCAAGAAAATGAAACTATAGATCAATATCCATTATGAACACAGATACAAAAACCCTGAACAATATTAGAATGCCTAATCCAGGAAAATACAAAAAAGACTATTTAGCAACACCAAGTGAGGTTTATCCCAAGAATATAAAATTGTTTCAAAATATGAAAAAAGTCAATAAAATACATGATAGAATAAAACACACCAAAAAAACACATGATCTTAATATATGCAGAAAAAACATTTGACAAAATTCCATACACGTTCATTATTAAAATTCTCAGTGACCTAAAGATAGATGAATACTTCCTCAATCTGATAAAAGGCATCTACAAAAAATTTCTGCAGTAAATATTATACTAAATGGTAAACGACTGAATGTTTCTCATGTAACATCACCAAAAACATACGGCTATACACAATTGTCCCTTTTATTCAACATTATTCTACAATTTCTAAACAATTTATTATACAAGGAGAATATATTAAAGGTATACAGACTGTAAAGGAAGAAGTGAAACTACTTCTATTTGCATATAACCTAATATCATACAAATAATCCTAAAGAATTCATTAGTGAATTTCTTGAACCAATAAATAAGTTCAGCAAAGTTGTATGATAAAAGTTCAATATTTTTAAAAAATCTCAATTTTTATTTCTATACAAGAGCAATTCCAAAAAAATTAGAAAGCTATTTATTTTCCAATTAGTGAGAAAAATGCTTAAAATATTTGAGTAAATGGAAGATATTTACACTGAAAACTACAAAATATTGTTGACAAAAGTTAAAGAACATATAAATAAGTGGAAAGGCAATTTATGTTCATGGGTCAGAAGACCTAATATGGTTCGGATAGCAATACTCCCCAAACTGAGCTGCAAGTTTAATTCAATTACTAACAATCTCCACAAAGAGTCCGACACAACTGAGCAACTGAACTGAACTGAACAATCTCTGGAGTATTGTTTTATTTCTTGCACAAAGGCTTTTTTAGCTCCTCTTCTCTTTCTGCCATAAGGGTGGTGTGATCTGCATATCTGAGGTTACTGATATTTCTCCCAGCAATCTTGATTCCAGCTTGTGCTTCCTCCAGCCCAGCATTTCTCATGATGTACTCTGCATAGAAGTTAAATAAGCAGGGTGACAATATACAGCCTTGACATACTCCTTTTCCTATTTGGAACCAGTCTGTTGTTCCATGTCCAGTTCTAACTGTTGCTTCCTGACCTGCATATAGATTTCTCAAGAGGCAGATCAGGTGATCTGGTATTCCCATCTCTTTCAGAATTTTCCTCTCTGGGCTACATCAAAAGATCCCACATGCCACAACTAAGACCCAGCACAGCTAAATACATATTTTTTAAATCATTTGCCAATGCATATGAGAGTTTATTTGTGAGCTCTACTACATTTGTCTGAATGTTTGTCTTTATGCTAATAAATACTGTTTTAATTGTTATGGTTTTTACCATAAGATTTATTATCAGCAAGTGTGAGATTTCCTACTTAAAAAAAATTCGAGTATGCACTCAGAATGTTGGGTCCCTCGAGATTGAGAAGATAACAGGCAGGAAGGCCAGACATCCCCAAGTGGCAGGAGGAAATAAACTGCAAGTGGCAGATATTTTTTCCTTCTCTACACAGATTTAAAAGAGACTTCTTTAATTCTATGTTAAGGACATCTGGTTCTGCCTTGATCCAACCAATACGTTTTTCTTATGGAAATGTTCAGGTATGACCTAAATCAAATCCTTTATGATTATACAGTGGAAGTGAGAAATAGATTTAAGGGCGTAGATCTGATAGATAGAGTGCCTGATGAACTATGGAATGAGGTTCGTGACATTGTACAGGAGACAGGGATCAAGACCATCCCCATGGAAAAGAAATGTGAAAAAGCAAAATGGCTGTCTGGGAAGGCCTTACAAATAGCTCTGAAAAGAGAGGTGAAAAACAAAGGAGAAAAGGAAAGATATAAGCATCTGAATGTAGAGTTCCAAAGAATAGCAAGAAGAGATAAAAAAGGCCTTCTTCAGCAATCAATGCAAAGAAATAGAGGAAAACAACAGAATGGGAAAGACTAGAGATCTTTTCAAGAAAATGAGAGATACCAAGGGAACATTTCATGCAAAGATGGGCTCAATAAAGGACAAAAATGGTATGAACCTAACAGAAGCAGAAGATATTAAGAAGAGGTGGCAAGAATANAAATAAGCAGGATGACAATACATAGCCTTGACGTACTGCTTTCCCAATTTGGAACCAGTCTGTTGTTCCATGTCTGGTTCTAACTGTTGCTTCTTGACCTGCATATAGGTTTCTCAAGAAGCAGGTAAGGTGGTCTGGTATTCCCATCTCTTTAAGAATGTTCCACAGTTTCTTGTGATCCACACAGTTAAAGGCCTTGGCAATAGTCAATGAAGCAGATGTTTTTGTGGAATTATCTTGCTTTTCCTATTTTTCAGTGGATGTTGCGAATTTGATCTCTGGTTCCTCTGCCTTTTCTAAATCCAGCTTGAGCATCTGGAAATTCCCGGCTAATGTACTGTTGGAGCCTAGCTTGGAGAATTTTGAGCATTACTTTGCTAGCATGTGAGATGAGTCCAATTGTGTGGTAGTTATTCATTGCCTTTCTTTGGGATTGGATTGAAAACTGACCTTTTCTAGTACTGTGGTCACTGCTGAGTTTTCCAAATTTGCAGTCATTTTGAGTGCAGCACTTTCACAGCATCGTCTTTTAAGATTTGAAATAATTCAACTGGAATTCCATCACCTCAACTACTTTTTTCATAGTGATGTTTCCTAAGACCCACTTAACTTTACACTCCTGGATGTATGGCTCTATGTGAATGGTCACACCATCGTGATCATCTGGGTCATTAAAATCTTTTTTGTATAGTTCTTCTGTGTATTATTGCCACCTCTTCTTAATATCTTCTGCTTCTTTTACTTCCATATCATTTCTGTCCTTTATTCTGACCATTGTTCCATGAAATGCCCCCTTGGTATCTCTAGTTCACAGTGGCTGGTTCCAAATTAACCTTAACTTTTTTTTTTTTTTTNCACCTCTTCTTAATATCTTCTGCTTCTTTTACTTCCATATCATTTCTGTCCTTTATTCTGACCATTGTTCCATGAAATGCCCCCTTGGTATCTCTAGTTCACAGTGGCTGGTTCCAAATTAACCTTAACTTTTTTTTTTTTTTTGAAACAGTGAGACTTGCTGAGTTAATGTAAATCATGAGACAGCAATTTGGGATTTGTCCACATGAATGATAATCAAACTGTGAAATTAAACATGTTATTCAAAGGACAAAATTATTAGAATTGGACACAGAGGGCTTCAAACTGAAGGTAGAGAAACAAATGTAAGAGGAACCAACAACAAAGACCAAGAATAATGATAGAAATAATGGAAAACCTAAGATAGTGTTGAATCAATGGAACCAAGGAAAAAATTGATTTCAAGTATTTCAAGAACAGATTCAAAAGCACTAAATAAACACTGAAAGGTTGTTTGGACTAAAAGGTCATTGATCTCCAAAAATGTTACTGGGAGGGAATATAACATGATTGTTTTTGCTTTTGTTCAGTTGCTAAGTTGTGTCTGACTCTTTGTGACCTCATGTATTGTAACCTGCCAGGCTCCTCTCTCCATGAGATTTCCTAGCAAGTATACTTGAATTAATTGTCATTTCCCTCTTCAGGGGATTTTCCCAACTCAGGGACTTAACCTGCATCTCTTGCACTGGCAGGCAAATTACCACTGAGCCACCAGTGAAACCCATAGTATAATGGTAAAAACCATCAACTCTGGAGTCAATTAACCTGAGTTTGAATCCAGGCTTTACCACTTATTATTTGTGTGACTTTTGGCAAGTTTCTTGATTTCATCATGAGTATATGTCTTCATTTGTAAAACTGGAATGGTAATAAAAAATAGTACCCACTCCAAGTAATTATTGTGAAAATTAAACCAATTAAGATACATAAAGTACTCGGCAAACTAACTATGATTACTATGTGGGCAGAGAGAAGATGGATGTAGTACTTTGGTAATGAAAGAATAACACAGCTAACAAGAAAAGCAGGAAAAGCAAGAAAAGTGAAATTGTTTCAGGATGTGGAGTAATTGAGCACAAACATAAGGTAGAGGCTAAGAAGTCTGTGTTGCTCTCTGACATAAACCACAGCAGGATCCTCTATGACCCACCTCTCAGAATATTGATAATAAAAGCAAAAATAAACGAATGGGACCTAATTAAAATTAAAAGCTTCTGCAAAAAAAACAAAGGAAACTATAAGCAAGGTGAAAAGACAGCATTCAAAATGGGAGAAAATAAGACCAAATGAAGCAACTGACAAATAATTAATCTCAAAAATATACAAGCAACTCCTGAAACGCAATTCCAGAAAAATAAATGACCCAATCAAAAAATGGGCCAGTTTTGGAAAGTTGTATTTTTCTAAGAATTTGTCCATTTCTTCCACGTTGTCCAATTTATTGGCATATAATTGCTGATAGTAGTCTCTTATGATTCTTTGTATTTCTGTGTTGTCTGTTGTGATCTCTCCATTTTCATTTCTGATTTTATTAATTTGATTTTTCTCCCTTTGTTTCTTGATGAGTCTGGCTAATGGTTTGTCAGTTTTATTTATCTTTTCAAAAAACCAGCTTTTGGCTTTGTTGATTTTTGCTATGGTCTCTTTTGTTTCTTTTGCATTTATTTCTGCCCTAATTTTTAAGATTTCTTTCCTTCTAC
>SJYX01005522.1:46211-71186 GCA_006410675.1 Oreotragus oreotragus | reverse complement strand
TCATGGGAAATAGATGGGGAAACAGTGGAAACAGTGTCAGACTTTTTTTGGGGGGGGCTCCAAAATCATTGCAGATGGTGGCTGCAGCCATGAAATTAAAAGACACTTACTCCTTGGAAGAAAAGTTATGACCAACCTGGATAGTATATTCAAAAGCAGAGACATTACTTTGCCAACAAAGGTCCGCCTAGTCAAGGCTATGGTTTTTCCTGTGGTCATGTATGGATGTGAAAGTTGGACTGTGAAAAAAGCTGAGCGCTGAAGAATCGATGCTTTTGAACTGTGATGTTGGAGAAGACTCTTGAGAGTCCCTTGGACTGCAAGGAGATCCAACCAGTCCATTCTGAAGGAGATCAACACTGGGATTTCTTTGGAAGGACTGATGCTAAAGCTGAAACTCCAGTACTTTGGCCACCTCTTGCCAAGAGTTGACTCATTGGAGAAGACTCTGATTCTGGGAGGGATTGGGGACAGGAGGAGAAGGGGACGACCGAGGATGAGATGGCTGGATGGCATCACGGACTCGATGGACGTGAGTCTGAGAGAACTCCGGGAGATGGTGATGGTTAGGGAGGCCTGGCATGCTGCGATTCATAGGGTTGCAAAGAGTCGGACACGACTGAGCGACTGAACTGAACTGAACTGATATGCTTACTGCCATTTTTTATATGTTTTTTAGTTGTTTTCTTGTTCTTCTCTGTCATTTTGCTCTTTTAGTCTCTTCCTCTTTAGCTTGACAGCTTATCTTTTATGTTACATCTGTACTCCCTTTTTTTTAGTTTGTGTGTACCTATTGTAGGTTTTTGACTTGTGGTTACTATGGGTTCATACATGTTACCTATAACTATGTCTACTTGATTTAAACTGGTAGTCCTTTAAGTTCAAACACATCCTAAAAGTTTATTTTTTATCCTCCTCTCCCATGTTTTGTTTTCAATGTCAAATTATGCATCTTCATGCTTATGCTTTAAGTATTTATTGCAGTTATAGTTGATTTTATAATTTTCATTTTTTTACCTTCCTACTCTTATTTACATTGTTGATCAACAGTTTTTATTAAATATTTCCTTCAACAGTCAAAATTTCCCCATTATATAATGTCTTATTTCCTCTGGTAAACTTTTCTTTTCTAATTAAAAAAGACCCTTTGCCACTTCTTGTAATCTCAGTTTAGTATTGATGAACTCCTAATTTTTGCTTTTCTGGGAAACTCTTAATCTTTCCTTCATTTCTAAATGATGATCTTTCTGTGTAGAGGATACTAAGTTGTAGTTTTTTCCTTTGAGATTTTAAATATATCAAGCTATTTTGGCCTACAATGTTTCAAAGTTTAACTGATAGCCTTACTGGGGTTCCTTGAGTACATGATATTTTGTGTTTCTTTTACTACATTTAAAATTCTCTCTTACTTTTAACTTTGGCATTTTTATTATGGTATATATTGGCATAAGTCTCCTTAGGTTCATTTTGTTTGGGACTCTCTGTGTTTTCCATAACTCAATATCTGTTTCTTTCTTCGAAAAGTTTTCCATCATAATGTCATCAAATACATTTTCTACTCCTTTTTCTCTTTTCTCCTGAAATTGCTATTAAGTGAATGTTTTCATGCTTGATGCTGTCCCAAATATCCCTTAAATTATTCTCACGTTTTAAAATTTGTTTTTCTTTTTGCCATTCTGATTGGGTGATTTTCATAATTCTGTCTTCCAGATTTCTTATGCAGTTCAGTTCAGTCACTCAGTCGTGTCTGACTCTTTGCAACCCCATGGACTGCAGAACGCCAGGCTTCCCTGTCCATCACCAACACCCAGAGCTTACTCAAACTCATGTCCATTGAGTCAGTCATGCTATCCAAACATTTCATCCTCTGTCAACCCATTCCCATCCTGCCTTCAATCTTTCCCAGCATCAGGGNTTCAGTCACTCAGTCGTGTCTGACTCTTTGCAACCCCATGGACTGCAGAACGCCAGGCTTCCCTGTCCATCACCAACACCCAGAGCTTACTCAAACTCATGTCCATTGAGTCAGTCATGCTATCCAAACATTTCATCCTCTGTCAACCCATTCCCATCCTGCCTTCAATCTTTCCCAGCATCAGGGACTCTTCTGGTGGGTCAGTTCTTATCAGGTGGCCAAAATATTGGAGTTTCAGCTTCAGCATCAGTCTTTCCAATGAATATTTAGGACTGATTTCCTTTAGGATAGTATGGTTGGATCTTCTTGCTGTCCAAGGGACTCTCAAGAGTCTTCTCCAATACCACAGTTCAAAAGCATCAATTATTCAGTGTTCAGCTTTCTTTATAGTCCAACTCTCACATACATACATGACTCCTGGAAAAACCATAGTTTTGACTACATGGACCTTTGTTGGCAAAGCAATGTCTGTGCTTTTTAATATGGTGTCTAGGTTGCTCATAGCTTTCCTTCTGAAGAGCAAGCATATTTTAATTTCATGGCTGCAATCACCATCTGCAGTGATTTTGGAGTCCCCCAAAATAAAATTTCTCAGTGTTTCCATTTTTTTCCACCATCTATTTGCCATGAAGTGATGGGACCAGATGCCAAGATCTTAGTTTTCTGAATGTTGGGTTTTAATCCAACTTTTTCACTCTCTCACTTTCATCAAGAGGCACTTCAGTTCTTCTTCGATTTCTGTCATAAGTGTGGTGTCATCTGTATATCAGAGGTTACTGATATTTCTCCTGGCAATCTTGATTCCAGCTTGTGCTTCCTCCAGCGAAGCATTTTGCATGATGTACTCTGCATATAAGTTAAATAAGTAAGGTGACAATAAGCAGCCTTGATGTACTCCTTTCCCGATTTGGAACCAGTCTGTTGTTCCATGTCCAGTTCTAACTGTTACCTCTTGACCTGCATACAGATTTCTGAGGAGGCAGGTAAGGTGGTCTGGCATTCCCAACTGTTCAAGAATTTTCCAGTTTCTTTTGATCCATACAGTCAATGGCTTTGGCATAATCAATAAAGCATAAGTAGATGTTTTTCTGAAACTCTCTCACTTTTTCAGTGATCCAATAGATGTTGGCAATTTCATCTCTGGTTCCTCTGCCTTTTCTAAATCCAGACTGAACATCTGGAAGTTCTGAGTTCATGTACTGTTGAAGACTGGTTTAGAGAATTTTGAGCATTACTTTCATAGTGTGTGAGATGAGTGCAATTGTGTGGTAGTTTGAACATTCTTTGGCATTGCCTTTCTTTGGGATTGGAATGAAAACTGACCTTTTCCAGTCCTGTGGCCATTTCTGAGTTTTCCAAAACTGTTGGCTTATTGAGTGCAGCACTTTCACAGCATCATCTTTGGGATTTGAAATAGCTCAGCTGGAATTCCGTCACCTCCACTAGCTTAGTTTGTAGTGATGTTTCCTAAGGCCCACTTGATTTCACATTCCAAGATGTCTGGCTCTAGGTGAGTGATCATGCCATTATGGTTATCTGGGCCATGAAAATCTTTTTTGTACAGTTCTTCTATGTATTCTTGCCACCTCTTCTTAACATCTGCATCTGTTAGGTCCATAGCATTTATGTCCTTTCTTGAGTCCATCTTTGAATTAAATGTTCCCTTGGTATCTCTGATTTTCTTGAAGAGATCTCTAGTCTTGCCCATTCTATTGCTTTCATCTTTTTCTTTACATTGATCACTGAAGGCTTCCTTATCTCTCCTTGCTGTTCTTTGAAACTCTGCATTCAAATGTGTATATCTTTCCTTTCCTCCTTTATCTTTAGCTTCCCTTCTTTTCTCAGCTATTTGTAAGTCCTCCTCAGACAATTATTTTGCCTTTTTGCATTTCTTTTTCTTGGGGATGGTCTTGATCACTGCCTCCTGTACAATGTCATGAACCTCCATCCATAGTTCTTCAGACACTCTATCAGATCTAATCCCTTGAATCTATTTATCACTCCAACTGTATAATCATAAAGAATTTGATTTAGGTCATACATGAATGATCTGGTGGTTTTCCCTACTTTCTTTAAGTTTGAGTTTGGCAATAAGGAATTCATGATCTGAGTCACAGTCAGCTCCTGGTCTTGTTTTTGCTGACAGTATAGAGCTTCTACATTTTTGGCTGCAAAGAATATAATCAGTCTGATTTCAGTATTGACCATCTGGTGATGTCCATGTATACAGTCTTCTTTTATGTTGTTTGAAGAGGGTGTTTGCTATGATCAGTAGCAAAGTTATTGAAAAACCATAGCTTTGACTACATTGACCTTTGTCGGGCAAAGTGATATCTCTGCTTTTTACTATGCTGTCTAGGTTGGCCATGGCTTTTCTTCCAAGGAGCAAGTATCTTATAAATTCATGACTGCAATTGCCATCTGCAGTGATTTTGGAGCCCAAGAAAATGAAGTCTGTCACTGTTTCCATTGTTTATCCATCTATTTTCCATGGAGTGATGGGACCAGATGCCATGATATTTCTTTTTTGAATGTTGAGTTTTAAGCCAAAATTTCCACTCTCCTCTTTCACTTTCATCAATAGGCTCTTTAGTTCTTCTTCACTTTCTACCATAAGGGTGGTGTCATCTGTATATCTGAGGTTATTGATATTTCTCCCAGAAATCTTGATTCCTGCCTGTTCTTCATCCAGCCTGGCATTTCACATGATGTACTCTGCATATAAGTTAAATAAGCAGGGTGACAATATATAGCCTTGAAGTGCTCCTTTCCCAATTTGCCACCTGTCTACTGTTTCATGTCAGGTTCTAGCTGTTGCTTCTTGACTTGCAAACAGATTTCTTAGGAGGCAGGTAAGGTGGCCTGGTATTCCAATCTCTTGAAGAACGTTGCACAGTTTGTTGTGATCTACTCTGAGTATAACCTTACTAGCATGGGGGATCAGAGAAGGCAATGGCACCCCACTGCAGTACTCTTGCTTGGCAAATCCCATGGACAGAGGAGCCTGGTAGGCTGCAGTCCATGGGATCGCGAAGAGTTGGACACGACTGAGTGACTTCACTTTCACTTTTCAGTTGCATGCATTGGAGAAGGAAATGGCAACCCACTCCAGTGTTCTTGCCTGGAGAATCCCAGGGATGGGGGAGCCTGGAAGGCTGCCGTCTATGGGGTAACACAGAGTCAGACACAACTGAAGCGACTTAGCAACAGCAACAGCAGCAGCATGGGGGATGAGTGCAATTGTCTGGTGGTTTGAACATTCTTTAACCAACATTATATTTTCCCCAAAATCCAAACTATAAGTTATTACCACAAAACCCATAATTTTATCAATCCATGTGGTTTTGTTCATACTGCTCCTTCTGCCATCTACTTTGCTTATTTAAAATCTACTCTTTTTCATAAGTCTATGGGGTAACACAGAGTCAGACACAACTGAAGCGACTTAGCAACAGCAACAGCAGCAGCATGGGGGATGAGTGCAATTGTCTGGTGGTTTGAACATTCTTTAACCAACATTATATTTTCCCCAAAATCCAAACTATAAGTTATTACCACAAAACCCATAATTTTATCAATCCATGTGGTTTTGTTCATACTGCTCCTTCTGCCATCTACTTTGCTTATTTAAAATCTACTCTTTTTCATATCTGAATAACAACTGCTATATAAAATTCCCAAGTTCCCACAAATAGCATTTGTCTTTTTTTCATGTTCTCCAAGACAATTTTTTCATCATTCTGTGGTAGAATTTATAATGTTTCATTATAAAATATTTGTTTAAATAACCCTGATATGCTAAACTGAGGATCATAAGGGCCAAAGTGAACTGTGTTCATACTTGAACCCTTAACTTCTGGCACATGTGCTTAACACAGTACCTGACAAAATCATCTGCTTCCCTTTTTAGTTATAGAAAATGTCCCCCAAACTGAGACATTCCCTGTTATATTTTGTCATACTGGCATATGATTAATTACTTAATACTTTCTTTATTTAAGTCAGTGCATCTCATTTTTACCTAAATACATATTTTAGCCTGTCCTGCTACTGCTAAGTCACTTCAGTCGTGTCCGACTCTGTGCGACCCCATAGACGGCAGCCTACCAGGCTTGCCCGTCCCTGGGATTCTCCAGGCAAGAACACTGGAGTGGGTTGCCATTTCCTTCTCCAATGCATGAAAGTGAAAAGTGAAAGTGTAGTCGCTCAGTCATGTCTTACTTTTCGCAACCCCATGGACTGCAGCCTACCAGGCTCTTCTGCCCATGGGATTTTTCAAGCAAGAGTACTGGAGTGGGGTGCCATTGCCTTCTCCGAGGCTGTCCTAAGCAATATCATCTATGAATTTTTAAAGTTAGTGTTATGTTTATAGCTTTCATAACATTAACTATATTAATAAACAAATCAATGTTCATATTTAATTTATCTGTGTACCAGCTAAAATCAACTCACAGACATATCACTGGTACATATTCCATACTTTGGGAGGCACTGAACCATACAATTTTGCAATTATATCACTTGCCTAATGTCACATAGCTAATGACAGAACTAATATTATAACCTTCCAAGTTCCATTCTAGAACGTATTCTACTAGACTGGATTATATCTCCAGATATACATGCAAAATAGAAATGGAGGATAGAAGTGAGCCAAGGAATCAGATGGAGATAATAGAAAAGCTTAGCTAAGTGTAAAGCAGTGAAAGCATACTAAGTCAACAGAAATATATGTAAAATACAAAACATAGAGGGTAAAACCTGAGGTGACCATTGACAGTAATATGATTTTTGTTCCTTTCAGAGGTTCTTAACGGTGGATGACTCAGGAAGCCACAGTGGCTTTCATATCCAGCTCCAAGGAATTCTCCCTCTATAGCTTATCCCTGGGTCTTACTACAGTATGGCTTATATCTGACAATTCAAACTAAAGCAGTTTTCCACTTGCCACACAGTATATACAGACATACTCATCAGGTAAGAACTCCCTGGAAGTTGAATGTTTTCAGTTGTCCATTTCCCTTAGGAAGTGCAAATAATCATGTATTATATTTTCCCAAAAGAGAGAAGAAATAGGTATAGGTGGTGGGAAGTACATTAATGTATTTAATACAAATCTTGGAGTCAAAGTTTCTGAATCCTTTCCTTTGTTCTCTTACTGATTCAGATTTAGAAAAAACAAACGTTTTCAAGAAGTTCCCAGAATAAACTTTTACCTTGGTTCAAAGGTCTATTTTTATTTGCAAAGGAGTGACTATATTGGCATTCATATAGAATGGACACCCTTTAAGTGACTCCCTTCAGTGGATCACCTCAGCAAAAACAATTTCTCTGGGAAAATTCCTTTTCAGAACTTACTACTGTCCTTCCCCTGAACTGAGTGATTGTATATTTATGATCTAGTTTTCATGTGTGCTGCTGATTCCAACAGATCTGTGAAGGCTCAAGTAGAATCAAAGCAGTCTAAATGATAAAGTGCTAGACTGGACTCTGTTGAGGAACTTCTGCAATAGTGACCGTGGATCCAGCATAGTAAATCTTTGCTTTGCCATAGTTATCAGGGAAATGAGGAGAGAGACTGGGTTTTTTTCATTGACTTATCTAAAGCACTTCGGGAAAACCAAGTTGGTCATTGACTGACAGGCTGAATCACATTATACCTCCTCCTCACATTATACCTCCTCCACCCACACATTTTCTCTCTACCACTTATTATTTTAGTATCCTTTAAAACTGAGATATAATAGACATTAATGTTACATTTGGAGAAGGAAATGGGAACCCACTCCAGTATTCTTGCCTGGAGAATCCCATGGACGGAAGAGCCTGGTGGGCTACAGTCCGTGGGGTCGCAAAGAGTCGGACATGACTGAGTGACTTAACTAACTAACTAACTAATGTTACATTAGATTCAGGTGTACCACNGAAATGGGAACCCACTCCAGTATTCTTGCCTGGAGAATCCCATGGACGGAAGAGCCTGGTGGGCTACAGTCCGTGGGGTCGCAAAGAGTCGGACATGACTGAGTGACTTAACTAACTAACTAACTAATGTTACATTAGATTCAGGTGTACCACAAAATGATCACAAAAATAAGTCTAGTCAACATCCATCACCACACATAGTTACAAAATTTTGTTCATGTGATAAGAATTAAGACATACTTTTTAAAAATTTAAACATATGACACAGTATTATTAGCTGTACTAATAACCATGCTGTATATTTCATCTCCAGACATTTATTTTACTAGAAGTTTAGCTTTTGAACACTCTCACACATCTTACACACCTACAATCACCATCTCTGGCAACTACCAATCCATTATCTGTATCTATAATTTTGGGTTTTGGTTTTATTTTTGTTTTGTATTTCACATATAAATGAGATCATATGGTATTAATCTTTCTCGGTCTAACTTATCTCATTTAACGTAATGCCTTCAAGGCTCACTCCTGTTATTGCAAATGACAAGATAGCCTTCTTTTCTATTTTATTATGACTAATATTCCATATATATATAATGTATATGTGAAATTCCAGCCAAGAACCCTACCTGGTAAATACTTCCTTCAGAGTTGAAGAAGAGATAGTTTCCAGAGAAGGAAAAGCTAAAAGAACTAATCTCTCTTCTCCCTTTGGGCTTCCCTGGTAGCTCAGCTGGTAAAGGATCTGTCTGCAATGTAGGAGACCTGGGTTCAATCTCTGGGTTGGTAAGATCCCCTGGAGAAAGGAAAGGCCACCCATTCCAGTATTCTGGCCTGTAGAATTCCATGGACCATATAGTCTATGGGGTCGCAAAGAGTTTGATACGACTGACCAATTTTCACTTTCATTTCTCCCATTAGGACTCATAATGCAAAAGATGATCTGCTTGATATTGTTCCACAATTCCTTTAAGCTATCTTCACAAATTTTTAATTATTTTTTTCTCTTTGATATCTCATTAGGTGATTTTTTCACTATTTTGTATTTGAGTTCACTGATACTTCCTTCAACTTCATTTGACCTGTTGTTGAACCACTCTATTGCATTTTTTACTTATTATTATTCTGCTGTGTGACTTCTACATGGCACTTCCTTATATTTTCTCTTTGTTGCAATTATCACTTTGTTGATTCATTCTTCTTTGAAATTTGGTAAAGTTCTTTATATTGTTGTTTTTGACTCTTTATCAGCTATATCATTTGTATTTATTTTTAGTTTTTTTAGGTTTTATCTTGTCCTTTAAAAAATATTCCCCTCTTTCATCACTTTCTTTAATTCTGTTTTTATTTCTGTGCATTAGAATAAATAGCCACCTTTCCTAGTCTTAAGAGAGTGGCCTCATATAGAAGATGAAACATTATTTAACCTTGCCCTAGCTGTGGTTGTCTTTCAAGCCTTTATGATTGTCCAAGCAGTCTACTTTGTTTCTTAGTGGTTCCCAGTAACTGAGAGTATGCCAAGATCTGTCCATGTTCCTACAAGGATGATTTCAGTCGGCACCTAGAATGAGGTTGATTGGCAACTAGAACCTTGGGCAACAGCTTTTAAGTCTGCAAATATACCTCTTACAGGGGAAGATTGGGAAATGGGCATTTCTGTCTGTTCCTCTGTACTGAGCCAGTTAAGAACTATTTCTTTGTGTGCTATCATTGAGCTGGTGAACACAAGCAGACTCAAAATCCAGGATGAATTAGGATCAAGATGGCAGAATAGGAGGACATGCAGCTCACCTCCCCTAACAAACACATCAAAAATACATCCACATATGGAAAAATTCTAAAGAAAAGTTAACTGGAAACTAGCATAAGGACTCTTATTCAACCAAAGCTGCAAGAAATATTTCCAAATAATCGAGTAGGACAGGAAAAAAAAAGCATTGGGTCAGGACCTTCACCACTGGAAAGAACCTGTAAGAAGGAGAAGGTCTGCACAGAAGGACCCTTACCCTGGGAAGTGAGAAGGTCAAACCACAATCCAGGCATTCCAGTCCTGAAGTCCTTTACAGAAGAGATGGGTTCCCTTGCATGATGGAAAATTTGTTACAACAGACAAAAGAGCTGGAGAAGCCTTGACTCCACTTGCAAGAATTGTGTCCATGATGACTGTGGACAATCAGGGCAGAGGGAGCCTTGCACTGATGTCTCCCACCTCACTGTATTTCCCAATACAAAGGGGTCTACACCCTGGCCTTACTCACTCTATACCACAGCCTGGTGCAAAAATTTGTACAGACACCCAGTCTAGCTGCAGAGACAGAGACAGATATCCTGGGATATGAACCTGGTGAAAACATAAATATCATCAGCATGCCCACAGATCAGTGGATATAATCACAAAGGATATTGTCAGTGTGTGTGCAAAGAGGTGCCATAGGAATAAGCAGCAGTTAAGCACTGAATCTTGGACGGATGGGCCCTGGGAAAGCACTTGATCTATCTATGCAGAGACAGCCTAGAGGGCTTCAAGTATGGTCTGGATGGGGTGAGAATAAAGACTGATGGCACACTCAGAAGTACACGCAGGTTCACCTCCCAGTGAGAGTGTCCTAGTTCCTCTTACTCTACCTTAAGGTTAGTGCTAGATCTAAGGCAAAGCAGCCCTGGGAGAAATATGCCATAGAAGCAGCTCAGATCCAAGGCAGCAGCAGTACAGTCATCTCAATTCTTGCAGCCTCAATTTCTCAGTCTGATCCACACCACAGTTCTGCACTAGATTTAGTATGAACACAAAAGAGAGATGTAATCGTGGACTACTGAATGGAATCTTGGACAACTCCACAGGCAGTGCAAAAGTCCTCTGTGACTGCATAGGCCTAAATTACTTCAGCAATCACCTTCTTTGGGGAGGAACATGTAATCAAGGGCAATGGAGCATGTGCAAACCTGACCCTCAGAGCTTCTATTCCAACAACTGGGGAGCAGACCTCTCTCCTGACAGGGCAAGGACAGCCATGCAGCAGAGGAAACTTTGCCTCATGTCCAGCACAGGTTTCAGATACTATACCACAAACTACAATCAATATCAAGGGAATAATTGACAGCACACTTTAAGGAAAGATGCAGCTGCTGTCTGTAATGAAACCAACCCTTCAACCAAAAATATTGGAAAGGCACAGTCTACACAGGAATGCTACCACATAAACATCCCTTCATAACCACAGTATATGACTATTTCTCCTAAATTCACAGAGACAGAGAAAGTTCAGTCACTTCAGTTCAATCACTCAGTTGTGTCCGACTCTTTGTGACCCCATGAACTGCAGCATGCCAGGCCTCTCTGTCCATCACCAACTCCCGGAGTTCACTCAAACTCACGTCCATCGAGATGCCGTCCAGCCATCTCATCCTCCATCGTCCCCTTTTCCTCCTGTCCCCAATCCCTCCCAGCATCAGGGTCTTCTCCAATGAGTCAACTCTTTGCATCAGGTGGCCAAAGTATTAGAGTTTCAGCTTTAGCCTCAGTCCTTCCAATGAACACCCAGTACTGCTCTCCTTTAGAATGGACGGGTTGGATCCACTTGCAGTCCAAGGGACTCTCAAGAGTCTTCTCCAACACCACAGTTCAAAAGCATCAAAGCTTTGGCATAGTCAATAAAGCAGAAATAAATGTTTTTCTGGAACTCTCCTGCTTTTTCCATGATCCAGTGGATGTTGGCAGTTTAACCTCTGGTTCCTCTGCCTTTTCTAAAACCAGCTTGAACATCTGGAAGTTCTCAATTTGAGCTCAATGTGTCTATTGAGATCTGGAAGCATCTCAATGGACAAAGAAAAAGCAAATCTTCACCAAAGTAAAAAGTAAACACAATTAGACTTTAAAGTTTTTCCTCTTACAGACCCACTTTGTCTCACTGAGTATATATCTCAGATTTTAATATGATTCTGGCAAAATCTGGAAGGCTCCACACACTCAGCTGGGCGGCAGAAATTCTTTTTCACATAGAAAGGTGACTTATCTTACTCTCTGAAATCTTTCAGTTCAGTTCATTCTCTCAGTCATGTTTTTGTGACCTCATGAACCGCAACACGCCAGGCCTCCCTGTCCATCACCAACTCCCGGAGTCTACCCAAACCCATCTCCATCGAGTCGGTGATGCCATCCAACCATCTTATCTTTTGTTGTCCCCTTCTCCTCCTGCCCTCAATCTTTCCCAGCATCAGGGTCTTTTCATGTGAGTCAGCTCCTCTCATCAGGTGGCCAAAGTATTGGAGTTTCAGCTTCAACATCAATCCTTCCAATGAACACCCAGGACTGATCTCCTTTAGCATGGACTGGTTGGATATCCTTGCAGTCCAAGGGACTCTCAAGCGTCTTCTCCAACACCACAGTTCAAAAGCAGCAACTCTTCAGCGCTTAGCTTTCTTTATAGTCCAACACTTACACCCATATATGACCACTGGAAAAACCATAGCCTTGACTAGACTGACCTTTGTTGGCAAAGTAATGTCTCTTCTTTTTAATATGCTGCTTGAAAAGACTTGAAAAGACCCTGATGCTGGGAAAGATTGAGGGCAAGAGGAGAAGGAGACAACAGAGGATAAGGTGGTTGGATGGCATCACCAACTCGATGGACATGGGTTTGGGTGGACTCCAGGTATTGGTGATGGACAAGGAGGCCTGGTGTGCTGCAGTTCATGGGGTCGCAAAGATTTGGTCATGACTAAGCAACTGAACTGAACTGTTCCTTGAAAGAAAAGCTGTGACAAACTTAGGCAGTATATTGAAAAGCAGAGACATCACTTTGCAGACAATGGTCCATCAAGTCAAAGATACGGTAGTAGGACCATAAAAAAGGCTGAATACCAAATAATTGATGTCTTCAAGCTGTGGTGCTGGAGAAGACTCTTGAGAGTCCCTTGGACAGCAAAAAGATCAAAACAATCAATCCTAAAGGAAATCAACCCTGAGTATTTTTGAAAGGACTGATGTTAAAACTGAAGTTCCAATACTTTGGCCACCTGATGTGAAGAAGTAACTCATTGGAAACTCTTTCTCTGTTGCTGGGAAAGATTGGGCATAGGAGGAAAAGATGGTTACAGAGAATGAGAGAGTTGGATGGTATCATCAGCTCAATGGATATGAGTTTGGGCAAACTCCAGGAGATAGTGAAGGACAGGGAAGCCTGGAGTACTATAGTCTATGGGTTGACTGAGAGATTGAACAACAAATAAATAAATAAACATATATTCTCCAAAGAGGGCATACAGACTATCAAGACACCTATGAAAAGATATTAAACACCCCTATTAGAAAAATGCAAATCAAAACTATGAGATGTCACCTCATACCAGCCGGAGTGGCTCTCATCAAAAAATCCAAACAATAAATGTTGGAGAGAGTGTGGAGAGAAGGGAACCCTTCTACACTGTTAGTGGGAATGTAAATTGGTACAGTCACTGCAAAAAACAATATGGAGGTTCCTTAAAAAAAACTAAGCATAAAGCCACCGTAACACCCTGCAATCCCATCCTGTTCATATATCCAGATAAAAACATGACCCAAAAGGAAACATGCACCCAGTTTTCTTCACAGCATTGTTTACAATAGACAAAACATGGAAGCAACCTAAATGTCCATCAACAAAGGAATGGATAAAGATGCGGTACATATATAAATAGAATATTACTCAGCCATTAAACAAAATGAACATAGCTGAGTAGTGCTCAGCACCATGGCCAAGGAACTACGAGGGACTGAAGCCTAGTGCAGACGAGCAGGGGAGTCACCCCAGAATGGAGAGAACCTTGGGAGGGCCCACATTTATTCCTGGCCAGTTCCCCCGGTGACTCGACTGCAAGGCCAGGGCTGGGAACACAGCAGCCCCGTCCGTCTGTGTGTGCAGCCTGGGGGCCTGGGCCTGCCTGCTCCCACCCTGGCCCCCAACCAGCAGCCCAAGTACTCACTGAACTCGATCAGGAGCTTGTCGTAGCCCCAGCGGTGGTAGGGGGGCAGGGTCAGGATGCAGGCCACGTTGTAGTCTTCCATGGACTCCTTATTGGAAAAGCCAGGTTGGAGCGAGTGTGAGGGGAAGGACTCAGCTCAGGGCAGGACTGAAGGATCGCCTGCAGGAGCACGCACCTTGGAGAAGTAGCCCACTATATGGAAGCCCTTGCAGTTGTACTCTGTCATGACGTAGAAGAGGAAAGGGTCTGTGTCATAGTACAACATCTTGTGGTCGAGGAAACACTTAGCCAGAAGACACAGGTTTTGGGAGTAACTCTGCAAAAGACAAGGTCTGTCACCACCCTGGGTGGCTCTCTTGGAGTGTGGCCATCAAGCTGGGGTCAGCTTGGAAGTTTTTTGTCCCCCAGGCTGAANCATCTTGTGGTCGAGGAAACACTTAGCCAGAAGACACAGGTTTTGGGAGTAACTCTGCAAAAGACAAGGTCTGTCACCACCCTGGGTGGCTCTCTTGGAGTGTGGCCATCAAGCTGGGGTCAGCTTGGAAGTTTTTTGTCCCCCAGGCTGAAAGGGGTTAAGGCTTCCTCCCTGGGGCCTGAACCCATCCATGGGCCAGGCTGTCCCTAGGCACGGGCCATTCTTAGCGTCCAGGAGTCCCTGTTCCAGCTGTAATGGTATTCAAGCACCGACCTCCAGGTGAGCTAGGCAGGTTTGCCCCTACTCCTCGCACCACCGCCTAACTGGCCTGGAAGGCTTCCACTGCCCTCTGCCACAGTTACCAGTCAACAAACTGATGTGTGCCCCGCCCCCCCAGGAAGACTGATCAAGGCTTATGAGAAAAGCTCTGCCTCTGTGACAGGAGTCCAGCTTTCAAAAAGCCACAGTACTCTCTTGCCCAGCCACACATCCTGAAAACACATCTGCTTGTCTACAACACAGGTGAAGAAGTCTGGGGTCTCTCAAGGGCTGCCCCAGTAAAATTCATCTTGCTACTATACTCCATGCTCACAACTCTCCTGCATATCACTGGAGGCTTTTTAAGCACCTGCTAGACTCAGAGAAGGCAATGGCACCCCACTCTAGTACTCTTGCCTGGAAAATCTCATGGACAGAGGAGCCTGGTGGGCTGCAATCCATGGGGTCACTGAGAGTCGGGCACAACTGAGTGACTTCACTTTCATNAGCACCTGCTAGACTCAGAGAAGGCAATGGCACCCCACTCTAGTACTCTTGCCTGGAAAATCTCATGGACAGAGGAGCCTGGTGGGCTGCAATCCATGGGGTCACTGAGAGTCGGGCACAACTGAGTGACTTCACTTTCATTTTTATGCATTGGAGAAGGAAATGGCAACCCACTCTAGTGTTCTTACCTGGAGAATCCCAGGGACGGCAGAGCCTGGTGTGCTGCCATCTATGGGGTCGCACAGAGTTGGACATGACTGAAGTGACTTAGCAGCAAACATAATGAAATTATCCCATTTACAGCAACATGGATGGGCCTAGAGAGTGTCATACTGAGTGAAGTAACTCAGACAGAGAAGGAGAAATACCATATGTTATTCTTTATCTGTGGAATCTAGAAAGATATGATACAAATTATATGATACTTACAAAACAGAAAGAGACTCACAGACTTAGAGAACGAATTTACGGTTGCCAGAGGGATGGGATAGTTAGGGAGTTTGGGATGGACATGTATGAAATATTTAAAATGGGTAACAGACAAGGACCTATTTGTACAGCACATGGAACTCTCCCCAATGTTATATGGCAGCCTGGAGGGAAGTGGGGTTTGATGGAGAATGCAGGCTGTAAATGTATGGCTGAGTCCCTTTGCTGTTCACCTGAAACGACCACACATTGTTAACTGGCTATGCCCCAATGCAAGATTAAAAGTTGAAAGGAAAAAAAAAAAAAGATTAAAACAACAACAAAAAATAAGTGGTAGACCAGGAATGTCAGGCTGTACACTTAATTCTTATTTTATCATGATTCACATTATAATCTTCCTTCTTCTTTAGTTTAATCAGACTTTTAATGCAAAGTTGTAATTTAGAATTATTATGAAGATGGGCTTTGGATTTAGACCTGGATTTGAATCTCAGCTCTATGATTTACTAGTTGCTTGACCTTAAGCATTTTACTTAACTTTTCTGATCTTTCATTTCTTGCCTACCATAAAATAAGCTTAAAAACAACAACCAGGGGTTTATGTGAAAAATGAATTTGTATGCTGAATATCACAGGCTTTGTGCAGAGTAGATATTCAGTTCATTATCCCCTTTTCTCAAAGGAATATACATATTGGCCATGACAGTTAACCTCTAGATATTTAGCCTGTGAGTCTCACCACTCTTACTTTCACTATTACCACCAAAACTACTCAACTAGACCCATCCTTTATTGCCCAGCCTAATAACACCTCAAATTCATGTTTATACTTGTGTTCAAACTGAAGAACTTTTCTTGCCTCCTCCCAAACTTCACTTACATATCTCTGTGTTCTGTGAATGATAATGGCTATTAATATGTTACTCTTCTAAAGTTCAACGTGTAGTTGTGTTTTACTAAGATCACCTGAGAGTCCCTTGGACTGCAAGGAGATCCAACCAGTCCATTCTAAAGGAGTTCAGCCCTGGGTGTCCTTTGGGAGGAATGATGCTAAAGCTGAAAATCCAGTACTTTGGCCACCTCATGCAAAGAGTTGACTCATCGGAAAAGACTCTGATGCTGGGAGGGATCGGGGGCAGGAGGAGAAGGGGAAAACAGAGGATGAGATGGCTGGATGGCATCACTGATGCAATGGACGTGAATTTGAGTGAACTCCGGGAGTTGGTGATGGACAGGGAGGCCAGGCGTGCTGCGATTCATAGAGTCATAAAGAGTCGGACAATTAAAATAAATAAATTTATATTTTAAAAAAGTATATAAAAGGAGAAGAGAGAGAGAGGAAAAAAAAAAGGAGTCGGACACGACTGAGTGACTGAACTAACTGAACTGAGGATCACCTTGGAGAAGGAAATGGCAGCCCACTCCAGTGTTCTTGCCTGGAGAATCCCAGGGATAGAGGAGCCTGGTGGGCTGCCGTCTATGGGGTCGCACAAAGTCAGACACGACTGAAATGACTTAGCAGCAGCAGCAGCAGGGCCACCTAAATACTTATTATCTAATCCCAAGGATAGCATCTATTTTGTCTGCCCAGGACCATGAAACCACAGAACAAAACTATAAGTTAAATGAAAAAATATATAAAAATTAGAACCTTGAATTCTAGTAAAATTAGCTTTCAAAAATTTCACACTGCCTCAAAGTGTTTGGGTTTGTTTCTTTCTGAGAACAAATAAAACACTCCTTTTACCCAAGTGTAAAGAAATCGAGAAAAATAAATTCTAATCAAGAAATAAAATAATCAAGAGGTCAGTCTCAAATCTCTTTGAGACAACTAGCAAACCCTGCATTAAGTGGTCTTCTTGCACCCTCATCAAATAGTGACTTTGATTCTCTTATGATTTCCACATCTCCAGGGGGTGGCATTAGTAGCCTCCTTGCTCTCGTTGTCATTGCCAAACCAAAAATCTCTCTTTATTATGTACCACAATTGTTGTTCTTTGAGATAAATGACACATGGCTCTACCATCCTCTCCTTCCATTTTGATGCTATCTGTTGATCACTGCTCTTTTCCTTTCATGAAGGCCCTATATCTAAGCTACTTTTCCACTTTAAATATGCATGTCATCTAGAGAGATTTTCATGTCCATGTAAATAAACCAACTACTACCTTAGCCCTCTTTCATGTATCACAGCCTTGTTGCAATGAAGGGGCTTGCATAACTCAATGAAGCTATGAGCCATGCCAGGCAGGGAAACCAAGATGGACAGGTCATAGTGAAGAGTTCTGACAAAACTTGGTCCACTGGAAGAGGTAATGGAAAAACACTCCAGTATTCTCGTCTGAAGAAACCTATAAACAATATGAAAAGGCAAAACGGTATGACATCATAAGATGAGCACCCCAGGTCGAAAGGTATCAAATATGTTACTGGGGGAGGAGCAGAAGACAATTATTAATAGCTCCAGAGAGAATAAAGTATCTGGGCCAAAGCAGAAATGATGCTCAGTTGTGGATGTGTCAGGTGGTGAAATTAAACTTTGATACTGTAAAGAACAATATTGCATAGGAACCTAGAATGTTAGGCTCATGAATCAAGATAAATTGGATGTGGCCAAGCAGGAGATGGCAAGAGTGAACACTGGCATTTTAGTAATCAGTGAACTAAAATGGAAAGGCATGGTTGAATTTAATTCAGATGACCATTATATCTACTACTGTGGGCAAGAATCCCTCAGAAGAAATGCAGTAACCCTCATAGTCAACAAAAGAGTTTGAAATGCAGTACTTGGTTGCAGTCTCAAAAAACAACAGAATGATCTGGGTATGTTTCCAAGGCAAACCATTCAACATCACAGTTATCCAAGTCTATGCCCCAACTACTAATGCTGAAGAAGCTGAAGTTGACCAGATCTGTGAAGACCTACAATACCTTCTGGACTTAACACCAAAAACAGATGTCCCTTTTCATCATAAAGAATTCAAATGCAAAAGTAGGAAGTCAAGTGATACCTGGAATAACAGGCAAGTTTAGCCTAGGAGTACAAAATGAAACAGGGAAAAGGCTAACAGAGTTTTGTCAAGAGAACACATTAGTCATAAGAAACATCCTCTTCAAACAACACAAGAGACAACTGTACACGTGGACATCACCAGATGGTCAACACCAAAATCAGATTGAGTCTATTCTTTGCAGCTGAAGATGAAGAAGCTGTATACAGTCAGCAAAAACAAGACCTGAAGCTGACTGTGGCTTAGATCATGAGCCCCTTATTGCAAAATTCAGCCTTAAATGGAATAAAATAGGGAAAACCACTAGGCTCTTCAGGTATGACATTGATCAAATCTCATATGATTGTGGAGGTGAGGAATAGATTCAAGCGATTAGATCTGGTAGACCAAGTGCCTGAAGAACTATGGATGGAGGTTTGTAAAACTGTACAGGAAGCAGTGACCAAAACCATGCCAAAGAAAAAGAAATGCAAGAAGGCAAAGTGGTTGTCTGAGGAGGCCTTACAAATAGCTCTGAGAAGAAAAGAAGCAAACAGCAAGGGATAAAGGGAAAGATATATTCAACTGAATGCATAGTTCTAGAGAACAGCAAGGAGAGATAAGAAGGTCTTCTTAAATGAACAATACAAAGAAAGAGGGATAAAGTAGAATGGAAAAGACTAAGGCTCTCTTCTAGAAGTTCTACCAACCTTGAGGATGACAAAAAGGTAATACCAGGCTGCTTACTAGCAGGGGGCCATTTTATTAGAAACTGTCTTTGGATTGTTTTTCTACAGTTTACCTTTAAAATTCAGGTGCACTGATGAGTCAAGATGGCGGAGGAATAAGACAGGGAGACCACTTTCTCCCCCACAAATTCATCAAAATAGCATTTAAATGCTGAGTAAATTCCACAAAACAACTTCTGAATGCTGGCAGAAGACATCGGGTACCCAGAAAAGCAGCCCAGGGTCTTCAAAAGGAGGTAGGAAAAAATATAAAAGACAAAAAAAGCAACAAAAGAGGTGGGGATGGAGCTCTGTCCCTGGAAGGGAGTCTTAAAAAGAGAGAAGTTTCCAAACACCAGGAAACACTCTCACTGCCTTGTCTGTGGCAAGCCTTGGAAGCACAGAGGGAAATATAACAAGGAGGAAAAATAAATAAATAATTAAAACCCACAGATTATGAGCCCAACGGTAACTTCCCCAGCGGAGAAGCAGTGCAGATGTCTGCACCCGCCACTAGCAAGTGGGGGCTAGGCAGGGAGGCGCGGTCTGCATTGCTTAGAGTAAGGATCTGGCCTGTATGCCCTGAGGGCAATCTGAGTGAACTAACTTGGGCTAGCAAACCAGACTGTGGGATAGCTACCACGCGAAAAGCCCTAAGACACCTCCAGGCCTGCACCCAGAACAAAGGACTGAACAAAACTAGCTGGCTGCAGATAATTCTCCTCTGGTGACAGGCAGCCAGAGCCGGAAGGGGGCAATCACAGCCCCAGAGAGACATTATCTACCAAACTGCAAGCAGGCTTCTTTGCTATCTAAGATTTCTTGGGGTTCTGGACAGTCAACATCTGCCTGAGGCAGTGCACCGGTTGTATACCCAGAAAACCGAGTGGCCGGGACATGGGAGGTGTTTAGTTGCAGTGACCGTGCTCGCCAAAGACCTCATCGCCTGAGCTGCTCAGACCTGGGAAGGGCAAAAAACACAGGCCCAACCGAGTCTGCCCCTCTGAGGACTATCCAAGTACCTGAGCCTGAACGGCTTAGACCTGGGAGGTGCATGCAGCCCAGGGCCAGCTTTGGATGGTTCCTGGTGGAGCAACCTAGAGCCTGAGCAGTGTGGGCAAGGAGGGTACACACACCATGAGTGGGGGGCAGGCCCAGCATGGCTGAGACACAGCCAGCACACACCAGTGTTATTTGTTTGCAGCGTCCCTCCCTCCCAACAGCGTGACTGAACAAGTGAGCCTAAAAAATGTGTCCACCACTGCCCCCTTTGTGTCAGGGCAGAAATCAGACACTGAAGAGACCAGCAAACAGAAAAAGATAAAACAGAGGGAACCATCTTGGACGGGACAGAAGCAATAGATTAAAACCCTGTCATTAGTACCGACTACATAGGAAGCGGCCTATAGATCTTGAGAAATGTAAGCTGGAACAAGGAATTATCCGAAAATGAACTGACCCTACAATACCCACAACACCAGAGAAAGTCCTAGATATATTTTTTCTATTTCTTTAAATTTTTTAAAATTTAAAGTCCAATATTACTCCTTTAATTTTCATTTTTATAACCTATTATTTTGCAAAAAAGACCGTATTTTATAAAAGCAAACTTCATATATATATGTATTTTTAATAATTTTTATGACTTTGTATTTTCTCTTTCTTTTTTTTTCTTCTTTTCTTTAATATTGTATTTTTGAAATTTCAAACTCTACTCTAGATTTTTACTCTTTGCTTTTTCATATTTGTTATCAATTTCTCTTCTCCATGTAACTCTGAACCTTTCTGGGTGTCCCTCACAGTGGAGAAACTTTTCATCTTTAATCTAGATGCTTCATCAATGGTGCTGTGTAGAAGGAGAAGTCTTGAGACTACCATAAAAATAGGACTGAAAACCAGAAGCAGGAGGCTTAAGTCCAAACCCTGAGAACACCAGAGAACTCCTGACACCAGGGAACATTAACTGACAGGAGTTCATCAAATGTCTCCATACCTACACTGAAACCAAAACCACCCAAGGGCCAACAAGTTCCAGAGCAAGACATACCACACAAATTCTCCAGCAACACAGGAACACAGCCCTGAGTTCCAATATGCAGGCTACCCAAAGTTACTCCCAAACCATTGACATCTCATAACTCATTACTGGACACTTCATTACACTCCAGAGACAAGAAACCTACCTCCACCAGAACACTGACACAAGCTTCCCTAACCAACAAACCTTGACAAGCCACCTGTACAACCCCACTCACAGTGAGGAAACTCCACAATAAAGAGAACTCCACAAACTACCAGAATACAGAAAGGACACCCCAAACACAGCAATATAAACAAGATGAAGAGGCAGAGGAATACCCAGCAGGGAAAGGAACTGGATGAATGCCCACTGAACCAAACAAAAGAGGAAGTGAAAGGGAATCTACCTGATAAAGAATTCTGAATACTAATAATGAAAATGATCCAAAATCTTGAAATCAAAATGGAATCACAGATAAATAACCTGGAGACAAGGATTGAGAAAATGCAAGAAAGGTTTAACAAGAACCTAAAAGAAATAAAAAAGAGTCAATATATAATTAATAATGCAATAAATAGGATCAAAAACACTCTGGAGGCAACAAATAGTAGAATAACAGAGGCAGAAGATAGGGTTAGTGAATTAGAAGATAGAATGGTAGAAATAAATGAATCAGAGAGAAAAAAGAAAAACGAATTAAAAGAAATGAGGACAATCTCAGAGACCTCCAGGAAAGTGTTAAATGCCCCAACATTCGAATCATAGGAGTCCCAGAAGAAGATGACAAAAAGAAAGACCACGAGAAAATACTTGAGGAGATAATAGTTGAAAACTTCCCTAAAATGGGGAAGGAAATAATGACCCAATTCCAAGAAATCCAGAAAGTCCCAAACAGGATAAATCCAAGGCAAAACACCCCAAGACACATATTAATCAAATTAACAAAGATCAAACGCAAAGAACAAATATTAAAAGCAGCAAGGGAAAAACAACAAATAACACACAAGGGGATTCCCATAAGGCTAACAGCTGAGCTTTCAATAGAAACTTTTCAGGCCAGAAGGGAATGAGAAGACTTACTTAAAGTGATGAAAGAAAATAACCTACAGCCCAGATTACTGTACCCAGCAAGGATCTCATTCAAATATTAAGGAGAAATTAAAAGCTTTACAGACAAGCAAAAACAGAGAATTCAGCACCACCAAACCAGCTCTCCAACAAATGCTAAAGAATATTCTATAAACAAGAAACAGAAAAAGGGTGTATAAACTCAAACCCAAAACAATAAAGTAAATGGCAACGGGATCATATTATCAATAATTACCTTAAACATAAATAGGTTGAATGCCCCAACCAAAGGACAAAGACTGGCTGAATGGATACAAAAACAAAACCCCTATATATATTGTCTACAAGAGACCCACCTCTAAAGAGAGGACACATACAGACTGAAAGTGAAGGGCTGGAAAAGATATTCCATGCAAATAGAGGTCAAAAGAAAGCAGGAGTAGCAATACTCATATCAGATAAAATAGACTTTAAAACAAAGGCTGTGAAAAGAGACAAAGAAGGACACTACATAATGATCAAAGGATCAATTCAAGAAGAAGATATAACAATTATAAATATATATGCACCCAATATAGGAGCACTGCAATATGTAAGACAAATGCTAACACGTATGAAAGGGGAAATTAACAATAACACAAGAATAGTGGGAGATTTTAATACCCAACTCACACCTATGGATAGATCAACTAAACAGAAAATTAACAAGGAAACATAAACCTTAAATGATACAATAGACCAGTTAGACCTAATTGATATCTACAGGACATTTCACCTCAAAACAATCAAATTCACCTTTTTCTCACATGCACACGGAACCTTCTCCAGGAGATATCACATCCTGGGCCGTAAATTTAGCCTTGATAAATTTAAAAAAAAAAATCGAAATCATTCCAGGCATCTTTTCTGACCACAATGAAGTAAGATTAGATCTCAATTACAGGAGAAGAACTATTGAAAATTCCAACATATGGAGGCTGAACACTGCTGAATAACCAAGAAATCACAGAAGAAATCAAAAAAGAATCAAAACATGCATAGAAACGAATGAAAATGAAAACACAACAACCCCAAACCTGTGTGACACTGTAAAAGCAGTGCTAAGGGAAAAGTTGATAGCAATACAGGCACACCTCAAGAAACAAGAAAAAAGTCAAATGAATAACCTAACTCTATACCTAAAGCAACTAGAAAAGGAAGAAATGAAGAACCCTAGGGTTACCTTGCGCCCGAGGCCAGGGGTGCTGACCGGGAGAAGCCACCCACGCCCGAGGCCACGGCTGGCGGCCAGGAGGAGCAACCCGAGGAGCAGGGGCTGCGCAGGTGCAAGAGATATAACAATTATAAATATATATGCACCCAATATAGGAGCACTGCAATATGTAAGACAAATGCTAACACGTATGAAAGGGGAAATTAACAATAACACAAGAATAGTGGGAGATTTTAATACCCAACTCACACCTATGGATAGATCAACTAAACAGAAAATTAACAAGGAAACATAAACCTTAAATGATACAATAGACCAGTTAGACCTAATTGATATCTACAGGACATTTCACCTCAAAACAATCAAATTCACCTTTTTCTCACATGCACACGGAACCTTCTCCAGGAGATATCACATCCTGGGCCGTAAATTTAGCCTTGATAAATTTAAAAAAAAAAATCGAAATCATTCCAGGCATCTTTTCTGACCACAATGAAGTAAGATTAGATCTCAATTACAGGAGAAGAACTATTGAAAATTCCAACATATGGAGGCTGAACACTGCTGAATAACCAAGAAATCACAGAAGAAATCAAAAAAGAATCAAAACATGCATAGAAACGAATGAAAATGAAAACACAACAACCCCAAACCTGTGTGACACTGTAAAAGCAGTGCTAAGGGAAAAGTTGATAGCAATACAGGCACACCTCAAGAAACAAGAAAAAAGTCAAATGAATAACCTAACTCTATACCTAAAGCAACTAGAAAAGGAAGAAATGAAGAACCCTAGGGTTACCTTGCGCCCGAGGCCAGGGGTGCTGACCGGGAGAAGCCACCCACGCCCGAGGCCACGGCTGGCGGCCAGGAGGAGCAACCCGAGGAGCAGGGGCTGCGCAGGTGCAAGAGGGCCTAGAGGAGCTGTCCCACATTGAAGGTCAGGAACTGTGGCACTAAGGAGATACCCCTCGTCCAAGGTAAGGAGCAGCCGTGAAGAGACAACCCACGCCCAAGGTAAGAGAAACCCAAGTAAGATGGTAGGTGTTGCAAGAGAGCATCAGAGGGCAGACACATTGAAACCATACTCACAGAAAACTAGTCAATCTAATCACACTAGGACCAGGGCCTTGTCTAACTCAATGAAACCAAGCCATGCCTGCAGGGCAACCCAAGGCGGGCGGGTCATGGTGGAAAGGTCTGACAGAACGTGGTCCACTGAAGAAGGGAATGGCAAGCCACTTCAGTATTCTTGCCTTGAGAACTCCATGAACAGTATGAAAAGGCAAAATGATAGGATATCAAAAGAGAATCTCCCCAGGTCGTTAGGTGCCCAATATGCTACTGGAGATCAGTGGAGAAATAACTCCAGAAAAAATGAAGGGATGGAGCCAAAGCAAAAACAATACCCAGTTGTGCATGTGACTGGTGATAGAAGCAAGATCCGATGCTGTAAAGAACAATATTGCATAGGAACCTGGAATGTCAGGTCCATGAATCAAGGCAAATTGGAAGTGGTCAAACAAGAGATGGCAAGGGTGAACGT
>SJYX01005522.1:0-44183 GCA_006410675.1 Oreotragus oreotragus | reverse complement strand
TAGATGCAGAGAAAGCCTTTGACAAAATTCAACATCCATTTATGATTTAAAAAAAAAAAAACTCTGCAGAAAGCAGGAATAGAAGGAACATACCTCAACATAATAAAAGCTATATATGGCAAACCCACAGCAAACATTATCCTCAATGGTGAAAAATTGAAAGCATTTCCCCTAAAGTCAGGAACAAGACAAGGGTACTCAGTTTCACTGCTACTATTCAACATAGTTCTGGAAGTTTTGGCCACAGCAATCAGAGCAGAAAAAGAAATAAAAGGAATCCAAATTGAAAAAGAAGTAAAACTCTCACTGTTTGCAGATGACATGATCCTCTACATAGAAAACCCTAAAGAATCCACCAGAAAATTACCAGAGCTAATCAATGAATATAGTAAAGTTGCAGGATATAAAATCAACATATAGAAATTCCGTGCATTCCTATACATTAATAATGAGAAAATAGAAAGAGAAATTAAGGAAACAATTCTATTTACCATTGCAATGAAGAATAAAATACTTAGGAATATATCTACCTAAAGAAACTAAAGACCATAGAAAACTATTAAACACTTGTGAAATAAATCAAAGAGGACACTAATAGATGGAGAAATATACCATGTTCATGGATTGGAAGAATCAATATAGTGAAAATGAGTATACTATGCAAAGCAATCTATAGATTCAATGCAACCCCTATTAAACTACCAACGGTATTTTTCACAGAGCTAGAACAAATAATTTCAAGATTTGTATGGAAATACAAAAAACCTTGAATAGCCAAAGCAACCATGAGAAAGAAGAATGGAACTGGAGGAATCAACCTGCCTGACTTCAAGCTCTACTACAAAGCCACAGTCATCAAGACAGTATGGTACTGGCATAAAGACAAAAATATAGATCAGTGGAACAAAATAGAAACCCCAGAGATAAATCCACGCACCTATAGACACCTTATCTTTAATAAAGGAGGCAAGAATATACAATGGATTAAAGACAATCTCTTTAACAAGTGATGCTGGGAAAACTGGTCAACCACTTATAAAAGAATGAAACTAGAACACTTTCTAACACCATACACAAAAATAAACTCCAAATGGACTAAAGATCTAAACATAAGACCAGAAACTGTAAAACTCTTAGAGGAGAACATAGGCAATCCACTCTCCGACATAAATCACAGTAGGATCTTCTATGACCCACCTCCCAGAATATTGGAAATAAAAGCAAAAATAAACAAATAAGACCTAATTAAACTTAAAAGCTTCTGCACAACAAAGGAAACTATAAGCAAGGTGATAAGACAGCCTTCAGAATGGGAGAAAATAATATAAAATGAAGCAACTGACAAAAAACTAATCTCAAAAATATACAAGCAACTCTTGCAGCTCAAGTCCAGAAAAATAAATGACCCAATCAAAAAATGGGTCAAAGAACTAAACAGATATTTCTCCAAAGAAGACATACAGATAGCTAACAAACACATGAAAAGATGCTCAACAGCACTCATTATCAGAGAAATGCCAATCAAAACCACAATGAGGTACCTACCATTTCACACCAGTCAGAATGGCTGCAATCCAAAAGTCTACAAGCAATAAATGCAGGAAAGGGTGTGGAGAAAAGGGAACCCTCTTACACTGTTGGTGGGAATGCAAACTAGTACAGCCACTGTGGAGAACAGTGTGGAGAGTCCTTAAAAAACTGGAAATAGAACTGCCTTATGACCCAGCAATCCCACTGCTGGGCATACACACTNAGAATACTGGAAATAAAAGCAAAAATAAACAAATGGGATCTAATTAAACTTAAAAGCTTCTGCACAACAAAGCAAACTATAAGCAAGGTGAAAAGACAAGCCTAACTGACAACTAATCTCAAAAATATACAAGCAACTCTTGCAGCTCAAGTCCAGAAAAATAAATGACCCAATCAAAAAATGGGTCAAAGAACTAAACAGATATTTCTCCAAAGAAGACATACAGATAGCTAACAAACACATGAAAAGATGCTCAACAGCACTCATTATCAGAGAAATGCCAATCAAAACAGCAATGAGGTACCTACCATTTCACACCAGTCAGAATGGCTGCAATCCAAAAGTCTACAAGCAATAAATGCAGGAAAGGGTGTGGAGAAAAGGGAACCCTCTTACACTGTTGGTGGGAATGCAAACTAGTACAGCCACTGTGGAGAACAGTGTGGAGAGTCCTTAAAAAACTGGAAATAGAACTGCCTTATGACCCAGCAATCCCACTGCTGGGCATACACACTGAGGAAACCAGAATTGAAAGAGACACGTGTACCCTAATGTTCATAGCAGCACTGTTTATGATATCCAGGACATGGAAGCAACCTAGATGTCCATCAGCAGATGAATGGATGAGAAAGCTGTAGTACATATACACAATGGAGTATTACTCAGCCATTAAAAAGAATACATTTGAGTCAGTTCTAATGAGGTGAATGAAACTAGAGCCTATCATACAGAGTGAAGTAAGCCAGAAAGAAAAACACCTAGAGCCTATTATACAGAGTGAAGTAAGCCAGAAAGAAAAACACAAATACAGTATACTAACACATATATATGGAATTTAGAAAGATGGTAATGATAACCCTGCATGCGAGACAGCAAAAGAGACACAAATATATAGAACAGTCTTTTGGACTCTGTGGGAGAGGAAGAGGGTGGGATGATTTTGGAGAATGGCATTGAAACCTGTATAATATCATATATGAAACGAATCACCACCCCAGTTTCAGTGCATGATACTGGATGCTTGGGGCTGGTGCACTGAGACGACCCAGAGGGATGGTACAGGAAGGGAGGAGGGAGGGGAATTCAGGATGGGCAACACGTGTATACCTGTTGTGGATTCATGTTGATGTATGGCAAAACCAATACAATATTGTAAAGTAATTAACCTCCAATTAAAATAAATTAATTTATATTTTAAAAATAAATAAAATTTAGGTGCTACTTAGCAGCTTCCCTAGGAGTTTCTCTGAGGAGTAGATAAAAGAAGAAAAAAAGAAAAGGGGAAAAGGGACCTTCTCAAAGTACAAAATCATAGTGTTGGCTTATTTTCTTCACCGTCACTTCAGCTGTACCTTTGAAAATGGTTACAGGGGTTAAGCAAAATTACCAAAAGCTTAAGCATTATACTTCAAGAAGACTGAAGCACACCCAGCTTACCTAGCATCTCCAGGGAAACAGCTTCTAAGTTAATCATGATCTCTGATCATTAAAACAACACTATGAGGTAGATGTTATTATATATTTTCATTTTAAAAATAAGGAAGCTATAATCTAATTTGCCAAAAACCCATATAAGTGCTAAGTGAAAAAGTTGAGGTTTAAATTCTGGTCTAATTCTAAGGTGAATGTTCTTCCAACTGTGCTTTTTTGCCTCTCACTTAGTGGTTAATTAGCCAATGCAACTGCTCAGCAAATAGCATTTTTTCAAGCTAAGTCATCTGCTCTGGCTGGTTATTCCTCTCAGAAGAAAAGTAATTGTTCCTTTCTGCAATACAGCAGAAATACCCTTTGTGCTAAATACTTCCTTCATCAGGTCAATAAACCCCCCTTTCCATAAGCTATTGCCTAAGCCTTGGAAATGCTTCTGCTACAGTGAATTTCTCACCACAGAGGCATTTCTTGCAAAGGGACTTGATGTATAGACAAATAGTGCCTATAACTCATTTTGCAAGAAAATGCATACAATATTAACATTTTATGGCATAAATTCCATAGAATAAAACAACATTTTAAATTTCTTGGAAACACTTGGTAGTTCCATTATTTGTGGAGACCTGTACAGTGAATGAGAGTGGAATTGAGGGAATATTTATGCTTTTTTACCTTCACAGTTCTCTGCTCTGTTGCTGTGCTTGTGTGTCACTATGCCTTCTCCTTTGACCACCAAATGGAGGAAGGAGCATGTTTCCATAATCAGAACTATTCAGACACTTTTCTCTTGAAGCACAAACTTGCAGCTATTTTTGGTTTCTCTTTGAGGCAAATAGTGGACAAATATGAACTATTTACTCAGGGGGAGGGATTCCAGGAACAAACTTTGGAGAGAGTGAAAACAAGTATACGGGCATTACGTATTTATAAAGGCCTTCATATATGTCTCATAAAGTTGCCTCCTGGGAAAAGTATAACTAGCTGGTTTCTAGAAACCTAGCCTTCATTATCTTCCTATCTTTCTTTCCCTACAGCCCCAGATGCTCAGTGACATTTAGAAGCAACCTCCAACTCACTACTCACTTCAGAAGACACATATTCAATGATACTTTGGATTACTTGCTGAGATAGCAGCCAGTCTTTAGCTTCAAAAATCCAGGAGTGCTCTGAGAGATATCCCTTCTGAGAGATGCTTTTCTATCAGCTCCAGGGCCAGAGGGGAGGAAAGTTTATACTTTATTGGTCTTACAACCTGAATGACAGTGAAAGTATGTTATTCACAGTCTCAAAGGTGGGCTTGCTCTTGGGCACTGTTGAGAAATGGCTGACTCCTGGAATAAAAGGGAGGGAGACTGTCACAGAAGAGGGAATTACAGTCCCCTCCAGAATGAGAGCAAGGCAATCAACAAGTGCACTTCAAAATATACCTCTAAGGTCTGGGATTTGGAAGTATTCACAGTGAGTGTCTAAGTGTTCAAGCTATCATACACTAACTATGTGACTTAGGCAGGTTATTTAACTTTTCTGAACCTCAGTTTTTCTATCTGGAAAATAATATCTACATTGCAGGGTTGTTTTAAGGAGTTGTTATAAGGTTAAGTATGATATATGGTAATCCTTATTATTCTGTTTAATACATGGTAATTATTTCCCCTTGTATATATGGACATATTAATTTAACTTGTTTAGGAGCCACTAAGGTACAGTTGCTAGATTATGAACTTTAAAGTAATATAAGTCTTCTTTGAAATCCACCCCACCCTTTTGTGATCATTCAGACTCCCAAAATCAAATCTCAGTTGCACCCTTCTCAAACCTTGCTTTGATCAACTTTAAGAATGTAATTGTATCTGCCCCACAGAGTGGTTGAGAAATAGGATTAAATGTGAAGTGTTACTGCAGCATTGGGAGCATAACAGGTACTCAGTAAATAATAATCTCCTCTCCTCTCTTATTCCTAGAAGAGTAGCCTGGGCCCTTGCAAAAGTCACTAGATAATCTATACATCCTGAAAAAAATGTTTTTTTGTTTGTTTGTTTGTTCTTTCTGTGTAAAAATATTCCAGATAATTTAAGTCATTTCAGGTCACTCTCCTTAGTTATGTATTCCATCATCCTTGTTTTAAGTATATACAGTGCACTACCCTTCTTTCAGGAATCAAGACCATCAACCATCTGACTGCTACAGTAGATTGCTAACATTTATCAGTTAAAATTCACACTCCTTAATCAACCATTCTTGAGATCCTATAGCTATGGTTATTACACATAGTTTTTGTATTTTTTTTTTCTAAAACAGACTCCATTTCAAGTATTGCACCCTATGTTCTATGTTCTCATAAATCACTGAAAATGCCTGGCAATTATAATATTTTGCTTTTTAAAATATATCTCTTACCTCTGCCACTCATACCCAAAAGCAGCACAGAAGTTATTTATTAAGCCATGTGACAGAAAAATGAAGTCACTCAGCCGTGTCTGACTCTTTGTCGATCCCATGGACTGTAGTCTACCAGGCTTCTCTGTCCATAGGATTTTCCAGGCAAGAGTACTGGAATGGGTTGACATTTCCTTCTCCAGTTATTAAGCCATAGGATCTGATACTTGATTCATAAATTATGATCACTGTACCTAGAATTCTTTGCAATATGTACAANCCCATGGACTGTAGTCTACCAGGCTTCTCTGTCCATAGGATTTTCCAGGCAAGAGTACTGGAATGGGTTGACATTTCCTTCTCCAGTTATTAAGCCATAGGATCTGATACTTGATTCATAAATTATGATCACTGTACCTAGAATTCTTTGCAATATGTACAAATGTGGCACTTCCTTCCTCATTCTTTCACACAGCAAGAATTTATTGAGCACTCACTGTTTGCCAGGTAAATGATGCCAGACGGGTAAATATGTTATATAGAAGAGCAGACATAGAAGTAGACATAATATGACAGAAAAATAGAGTTATATAAAACTATGCTATGGCAGCCAAAGATAGAAAACAATCAACCAATTCTACCTGAGGATAAGGAATTCTTAACTAAAGAAAGTGATGGTTGAACTGGGACTTAAATGATCCTTAAATACATAAGTGATAAATAGCTACTGTTTTTCTGAGTAGATTTTGTTGAGGTGTTAGATTGGGAGATATTCTCTTCTATTACTGATTTCCGTTTTGTGAGCTAATATACTATATTTCAGTTTTTCTAGAAAGCAACAAAAAAAAATTTCCACATGATAACAAGCATACCCTCAAATATTTTTCCTCGAAGTGAAACTTAAAATATCTATTTTTTGTCATCAAGTAGTTAAAATTTTGCTGTTATTAGTGACCATTGTTTTCAGATATCATTACTGGCTCACGAAACATAACTTTAAAAAGAAACACATAACATACATACCCACATATAGCCACACACATGATGTGTATGTCTATGAGCAAGTGTACATATCACACACACACACACAACACACATACACATACCACTTAGAAAAAGCTCTGCATGCAGAAGCGAAATTGGTAACCAGCATTTCATGAGTATAATACTCGATTTAAAGCCTAAAAAAATAATGTAATTATCAGTAAATGTTGGTTTGCTTTTCTAAAAATCAGCTAAAAATTATGTTTACAAAAGCAGTATTGATGTTTTTCAACTCTGACTTTATTTAAAATATTAATTTTGTTTCATTTTAACTCATCTTCTGTTAATTCAATAATGTGAAGCTTGTTCTCATTTACTCCTTTATTTCCCACTATAGTCTCTGTCCCAGTTCACTGCCTAACAAAGACATATCATTCGACACAGGGACAGGCAAGAGAGAGTGAATAGCTCATTGAAAATCTATCTCAGCTTGCAGGAACAGCTAATCTTTAGGCATGCCCTGCTTTAGGGGGTGGTGTGTCAAGCACTCCACATATTAAGTCTTAAACATAGAGCCAAAAATGATCCAGAAAAAAAAAAAAAGCAGTGAACCAAAACATAACTGCAAGTGTTTTTGCAAGGAACAAGCAGGTGAATTAGGAGTGGAAGAAAAAGTCTTCATGACTAACCAGACACCATCGTTGGTTTTGCAGCTCTCATCTCTCTTCTTGAAATAACTTTAGGAGTAAATTTGAAGACATTGATCAGAAACTAGATAACTTCTTGTCAATGTTCAAGAGAAAAGCACCTTCTCCAATAGGCAGAGAGAGCCAATAGGAAAGGTGAGAAAGGCTCTGAAAGCACATTCAGCTCTGGCTTAACCAAGATGGGATTTGTCATTATCTTCAAGACCTGGCCAGTTTACAGTTCACATCTGTTAGGGAACAGTCAGCTATACATTGTCCATATAAATTCCAACTGGCCACTGCTCATTTGCATCCCCTCCTTCAAATCCAGCCATACCAGTTCCTCTGAGGCTAGCTGACCAATAGCTGAGAAGAGACTTTTTCTCTATCAATGCATAATTGGTCATTGATGAACAAACAAGCAGTCACTCAGACTACTTGAGTCTACCTAGGAAAAAATTTCCTGACCATCTTTCCAGATGTTCATGTCAGTCACCACAATTTCCATATAATTTACAAGGTATTAAATGTCAAATAATGAATCTTTTCAGTTAGGATCTTGGCAGATGATAATAGCAGCACAGTTTATGTGAGAAGCCAGCACAGACTTCTCCCACTAAAAGTGCAAACAGAAATCTGTGAGCACTGGCCCCAGATCCTCCTAGAAAAAGGCTGCCATTATACTCCATTACAGTTAAACCTATGTATGCACTTCCTGGATGGCATCCAATCACATAGCACTTTTCCCTCTGTTGCTTTTTTTTTACTCTTTTTTAATGAAAACATGCTCTCTTAATGGCTAAGCAGTGGTTTCCAGTAAATAAATAAACTGAAAATCAACCAGGGGAATGTGTGCTGAAAGTAATTAGAGATTTTTCTAAATGACCATTAACAAGATACTCATTTGTAGTCAACTTTATGTGCTATGTGATATGCCATATGGATCAAAGACTCCAGTCTAATATATAATTCAGAAGTGCCAGAAAGTACAAATTAAATGAGGGGAAACTGCAAAGGAAAGGTGGGGTCATTTATTTAAGACTTGAATATAGCTTACAAATTTTAAGTATGTTCAAGATTTGTCTCCTTTCTTTGAGTTCTTCCTTGAATACCTGGAAAAATATTTGGGAACCCCTAGGTTCTGCACAAACTCAAAAGAAGCAAAAGATAGAGTAATGGAAGTAGTCTTTTTAGGAAATTAGTTATGTACTTTTCCAATTATATTTTAAAATAAAGATGATTTGCTCTTCAATGTTCAAATTCTGATGAAAGTCAACATAAAGCAATAGGAAAAGATGTTGAGCTTTAAGGAAAAAAAAAGGTTCAAAGAATAAATGAAGAGACAGTATAACAGCAAGAGCCTTGAAGTCAAGCAGACCTGGTTTCCTATCCCAGATCTACCACCTTGATTCATTCAATAATTATTACTTGAATGTCTACTATATGCTAAATATTGTACTGATAAAAGCAACATGATTACTGCCCTCATGGAACTTACATTATATGAAGAGTAATGTAGACAGGCACTGAACGAATTAATTTTTTAAAAAATCAGTGAATTCTATGAAGAAAATTATAATAGGGTAAACTGACAGGAGTATCTGCAAATCTACTATAGATTGGATGATCAGGGAAGACCTCTCTGAAGAGGTGACATTCGAACCTGAATGATGAGAAGGAGCCAGCATGTGGAGACCTAGTGAAAAAGTATTTTAAGCAGAGGGAAAAGCAAAGACAAAAGCTCTAAGACAAAAATGAGTTTCACTTATTAAATAATGGAAAGAAGACCAATGTATTTGGAGTTCAAGTACGAAGGAGAGAGTAGAAAGATGAGGGTGGGCAATAGGTATGAGCTTCATCTGGAGAGGGGGTACCACAGTTAAGTGCTGTATTTCATAAAGACTCATTTGTTATCTATGAGATTTTGGGGAAGTTCCTTAACTCTATTTCAGCTCCCTCACTTGTAAAAGAGAGGGATAATAAGAGCATTTACCTCAGAAGATTATTATGAAGATAAAAGAGATATTTGTAAAGCATCCTAAGGGATTTGATTTAGGTCATACCAGAATAGTCCAGTGGTTTCCCCCACTTTCTTCAATTTAAGTCTGAATGTGGCAATAAGGAGTTCATGATCTGAGCCACAGTCAGCTCTTGGCCTTATTTTTTTTGACTGTATAGAGCTTCCCATCTTTGGCTGANTCCCCCACTTTCTTCAATTTAAGTCTGAATGTGGCAATAAGGAGTTCATGATCTGAGCCACAGTCAGCTCTTGGCCTTATTTTTTTTGACTGTATAGAGCTTCCCATCTTTGGCTGAAAAGAATATAATCAATCTGATTTCAGTACTGACTATTTGGTGATGTCCATCCTTTGTGTTGTTGGAAGAGGGTGTTTGCTATGGCTGCTGTGTTTTCACAGCAAAACTCTGTCAGCCTTGGTCCTGGTTCATTATGTACTCCAAGGCCAAACTTGCCTGTTACTCCAAGTATCTCTTAACTTCCCATTTTTGCATTCCAGATCTCTATGATAAAAAGGACATCTTTTTTAGGTGTTAGTTCTAGAAGGTCTTGTAGGCCTTCAGATGGATTCAGGGGATTATATCTGATAGACAGAGTGCCTGAAGAATTATGGAAAAACGTTCGTAGCATTGTACAGGAGGTGGTGAAAAAAAAAAAACCATCCCCAAGAAAAAGAAATGCAAAAGGGCAAAATGGCTGTCTGAGGAGGCTTTACAAATAGCTGAGAAAAGAAGAGAAGCAAAAGGTAAAGGAGAAAAGGAAAGATATATCCATCTGAATGCAGAATTCCAAAGAATAGCAAGGAGAGAGAAGAAAGTCTTACTCAGTGATCAATGCAAAGAAATAGAGGAAAACAATAAAATGGGAAAGACTAGCGATCTCTTCAAGAAAATTAGACATACCAAAGGAACATTTCTTATAAGATGTGCACAATAAAGGACAGAAATGGTATGGACCTAAAAAGAAGCTGAAGATATTAAGAAGAGGCGGCAAGCATACACAGAAGAACTATACAAAATAGATCTTCATGACCCAGATAACCATGATGGTGTCATCACTCACCTAGAGCCAGACATCCTGAATGCAAAGTCAAGTGGGCCTTTAGAAACATCACAACAAATAAAGCTAGTGGAGGTGATGGAATTCCAATTGAACTATTTCAAATCCTAAAAGATGATTCTGTGAAAGTGCTGCACTCAACTGGAAAAAGTCAGTTTTCATTCCAGTCATAAAGAAAGGCAATGCTAATGTTCAAACTACTGCACAATTGAACCCATCTCACACAATAGCAAAGTAATGCTCAAAATTCTAAGCTAGGTTTCAAAAATACTTGAACTGAGAACTTCCAGATGTTCAAGTTGGATTTAGAAAAGGCAGAGGAACCAGAGATAAAATTACCAGCATCTATTGGATCATAGAAAAAGCACAAGATTCCAAAAAAGCATCTACTTCTGCTTCATGACTATGCTAAAGCCTTTGACTGTATTCAGTTCAGTTCAGCTGCTCAGTCGTGTCCGACTGTTTGTGACCCCATGGACTGCAGCATGCTAGGCTTCCTTGTCCATCACCAACTCCTGGAGCTTACTCAAATTCGTGTCCATCAAGTTTGAAGTGCCATCTAAACATCTCATCTTCTGTTGTCCCTTTCTCCTCCTGCCTTTAACCTTTCCCAGCATCAGGGTCTTTTCCAATGAGTCAATTCTCCGCATCAGGTGGCCAAAGTATTGGAGTTTCAGCTTCAGCATCAGTCCTTCCAATAAATATTCAAGACTTTTGACTTTGTGGATCACAGAAAACTGGGGGAAATTCTTAAAGCGATGGGAATACCAGACCACCTTACTTCCCTCCTGAGAAATCTGTATGCAGGACAAGAAGCAACAGTTAGAGCCAGATATAGACTAGTTCAAAATTGGGAAAGGAGTATGTCGATGCTGTACCTTATCACCCTGATTATTTAACATATGCAGAATACATCATGCAAAATGCTGGGCTGAATGAAGCATAAGCTGGAATTAAGATTGCTGGGAGAAATATGAATAACCTCAGATATACAGATGATACCATCCTTGTGGAAGAAAGTGAAGAACTAAAGAGCCTCTTGATTAAAGTGAAAGAGAAGAGTGAAAAAGTTGGTTTAAAATTCAACATTTAAAAAAAGATCATGGCATCTGGTCCCATCATTTCATGACAAATAGATGGAGAAACAATGGAAACAGTGACAGACTTTATTTTATTGGGCTCCAAAATCACTGCAGACTGTGACATGAAATTAAAAGACGCTTGCTCCTTGAAGAAAACCAATGACCCACCTAAACAGCATACTAAAAAGCAAAGACATTACTTTTCTGAGAGAGGTCCATATAGTCAAAGCTATGGTTTTTCCAGTAGTCATATATGGATGTGAGTTGGACCATTAAGAAAGCTGAGCACCGAAGAATTGATGCTTTTGGACTATGGTATTGGAGAAGACTCTTGAGAGTCCCTTGGACTGCAAGGAGATCCAACCAGTCAATCTTAAAGGAAATAAATCCTGAATATTCATTGGAAGGACTGACGCTGAAGCTTTAATACTTTGGCCACCTGATGCAAAAAGCCGACACATTAGAAAAGACCCTGAGGCTGGAAAAGATTAAAGGCAGGAGAAGAAGGGGACGAGAGGACAAGATGGTTGTATGGCATCACCAACTAGATGGGCATGAGTTTGAGCAAGCTCTGGGATTTGGTGATGGACAGGGAAGCTGGCATGCTGCAGTCCATGTGGTCACAAAGAGTCGGACACAACTGAGAGACTGAACTTACAAAGCATAGCGTCTGGCACATAGTAAACATTTGATACTTAGTTATTATATATTAAAACAAGTTTCTCGGCTGCTGATTTTAACTAGCCTGTATAAATATGCAAGTCTTGGTTCTGCCTTTTATTGGCTGTATGACTTTGGGCATGTTACTTAGGCTCCCAATTCCTCAGTTTTGTCACCTTTAAAATAAAATCATAAGATTATGTGTACTACTTCCTGACACTTATTGAGCATTTGAAATAACTCCATTAATATTGCTATTGTTATTATTTAAACTCATTCTGGCCTCACAAGGAAGTGGTGGTGGTTTATTCACTAAGTCATGCCTGACTCATGGGACCCCATGGACTGTAGCACGCCAGGCTCTTCTGTCCATGTGTTTCTCCGGGTAAAAATACTGTAATGGGTTGCCATTTCCTTCTCCAGGGGATCTTTCCCATCCAGGAATCGAACCCAAGTCTCCTGTATTGCAGGCAGAGTCTTTGCTGACTTGCTATGAGGGAATCCCTAAAGTGAAAGTGCAAGTCGCTCAGTCGTGTCTGACTCTTTGCCACTCCATGGACTATATAGTCCATGGAATTCTCCAGGCCAGAATACTGGAGTGGGTAGCCTTTCCCTTCTCCAGGAGATCTTCCCAACCCAGGGATCAAACCCAGGTCTCCAGCATAGCAGGTGGACACTTTACCAGTTTTCCTGAAAAGAATGGTGGAGAGAGAGGGAGTTAGAGGAAGTGACAGAAATAGAGAGAAAACAAGTGAGCCTCTTGCTCTAGGATGAAGCCTGAGGGAGAAGAAGCTGAAGCATGACATTATCAGCTTTGATGACTGAAAGTTGACTATGCCTGGGTTTTCAGTAGCCTTTTGAGGTCTTTGGCTTGGGCAAGAGCATAAACAGCTAAAGGTAGACAGACTAACCACAGAATTTGGACAATTCAGGGCTGTATAACTCCTTTAAAAACAAACATTAGTGATGTGATGTTTTAAAGTCAGAACATTTTTGCACTTCCTTATATGCATTGTTATGTATTGCATAAACTTAATTAAAATAATTTATTTAGACAGAGGCATCCTTTTCTTTGTAAAGTTTATGATCTTTAATGTTTTAATCCAGTACTGCTGTGGAGCTCAAAATTTGGTTTCAGGCATGTGTTCTCCTTTACTTCATTTTCTCCTTAACACTTATTATAGTCTGTCATATTACTTTTTAACTTATTTTTTTGTTGTTGTTTTTAGTTCTTCATGCTCTGAGTCTAGAACATAAGATTTGAAACGCCTTTTTGTCTGTTATTTTCACCACTGCATTCTTAGCTTCTAGAAGAATGTTTGGCACATGGTTGGTGTTCAAGGAATTTGTTGAAAAAGTAAATGAATGAATCATGAGTCGCTCCCCCAGCCAAACTTTCCCAAGAACCTCAAACTGCCTTGAATCAAGACTAGTCCAGATGTCCCATAATCTCAACTGAGGAAGACGATGACTTTGAGTGAGGAAGGTAAAAAGCTGAGCAGACAGTTTATCTTAGACTAGCAGTGGGAGCAATGAAGGCTCTTTGTAACAAGCTTTCCATCTTTTAGGGCAGAGCTCCACCATGATAAGGAAAACAAGGGATGTACAAGTCATCCCAATCTTAGGGCTTGCCTGGTTTCCCTCACTGACACATTTTAGGCTTCACACTGGCTCTATTCTTCTGCCCTCCTGGATTCAGTACCTCTCTGGGTGTTTGGGACAGAAGAGCTTCATTCCCAGACACTCAGACAGAGAAAGAAGTGAAGCAGTGGGAAATATATAGCTATTCAAAACTCTGAATACAGGAAAAATTTTACTCAGTCATCTGTGCTTTGGCTTCTCCATTGAAACCAACTGCTTCATATTTTAAGAACCACTTCACCAATTCCACCAGGATCAGGAGACATTTAAGGGAAATAATCCAAGTATATATGAAATAAGAGCATGTGTTCCCAGTCATCAGGGGGCAATTTTGGAAGAAAAGACTGTGTGGAGGAAGGTGCTGTATATTTTAGACTCAGTAATATACAGGGTAGTGTCAAGAGAGTGAGAAAAGAGAGTGGCAATACAGAGGTCTTACCATGAGATGAAGGAGGCCGAAGTTCATGAGATGATTTACCATTTACAAGGACAGTCATCTCTCTCCACCTCAACCCTGCTTCAGTCATTTGAATTACCCAGACTCTTTTTATAAGATGCAAACACCAAAGTGAGAATTAAAAGCAGTGGGTAGAGATGTCTTAATGTAAATCTGTTCAATATGTCACTGTCTTGGCAGACATTTATGTCATTTATGTATTGGTTTTGGTCCACAAAGAAGTACTGTTTCCATAAGAGATGGAGAAAGATGTTAAAGGGCCACAAGAAACATGGATAAAGATTTTTGTAAACAATAGCAAACATAAACTGCAGGGCTTTGGGGGTACAGACAGAGATGGAAAATGGTTAATAAGGATGTAAAACCAATGGTATATCCCCATTTCTTCTGAGGATCTTGCTTAGAAGGTCACTAATGACAAAGTTCTTATAATTTTAAACATAGCCTAACGTTGACCATGCTGGTCATGATGTTAGAAAAGGCAGTGTTTGCTGTCATCACATGGGGAACCAATATACAGTGTACTTTATGAAATGCTGACACTGCTTTCCCTGAGAGTTAGAAGGCATAAGGATGACTAGGAATTCCCTGTGCTGCTTTCCTGGGACCACTACTCGTTTTAGTTATTGATCAGTCAGCCACCTCTTTCCAAAATCATCTCACTGATGTTAGATGATTTTTCTCCCTGACTTTCTGCAGGCCTCCCAGTCATCCAAGGTATTTCAGCAAGCCTGAAAAGTCAGATTCAAGCATCAACTTGGCAATAAACCGCAAATAAATCAAAGCCAAGTTGAACAAATCAGCTTAACCTTTCAGTTTGATCCCTGAAAAGTCACCCAGGGATTTTCCTTTTGCAACTGTACATTAGTCTTCAGACAACTTCAAAAACAAAGTATTGGGATTGATTTGAGATCAAATATCCTTTAATAAGTTCTTTGCTGAAGGATGGAAGGAAGATAAAAGAAAATTGTCTCTGGATGCCCACAGATAAAGGCAAAGTTCAGGGGTCCCTTTTCTCCATATTCTTGCCAACATTTGTTGTTTCTTGTCTTTTTAATAATAGCCATTCTGACAGACGTGAGGTGGTATCTCATTTTACTTGCATATCCCTGATGATTAGTGATGCTGAGCATCTTTTCATGTGATATGCCTGTTGACCATCTTCCTTGGAAAAATGTCTATTCAGGTCTTCTGCATACCTGAAACTAATATAACATTGTATATCAATTATAATTCACTAAAAAGGGCAAGTTGAATAAATATTTGACCGATGTATAACTGCTAGATAATTCAAGTGTATTTTATTACATTTAATAAGCACCTAAAATCCAAGTCGTAACTACAGTTAAATGATTGCTTTTGCTTTTAAATGTAAAATAAAAGGTAATTTTATATTTACATTACATTTTGTTGGTTACATTGTTAATATGACAAAAAAAATTATCATTAGCAAGCTATATTAACTATAAAATTTGAAATCAAAATAAACTGAAATATGGAAAAGTAAACAAAATTAAATATGGAAATTATACAGTAGGAAATTGGTTTATTGATATATGTCAACTTGATTAATATACTCTATTAAATGGTTTGGTGTAATAATCCTAAAATTTCATAATTTTGAGAGTCAAGGGCACAAACAAAAGTTCACATATAGTTTATAAGAAACAGAAGAGAAAGAATACTAAAAGAAACAAAAATATTATTCATACTTTGATAACTAATTTGATCTTACAATATAACCTAACAACCAAAATTTACCTAACTTAACCTAATTTCATCTAACTTAATCTAATACCTTACATATTCAATCTATAACCTGTTTTCAGAAGACAATATAATGCCTGATTATTTTTAGGAATTTAGATCGTGAGGAAAAAGTAATGCCATTTTTGAGAACTCTGTTTTATTATTTTTCTATTGTTTTAGCCTCTTTTTCAATCAGTTCCTAGTCCAGGCACAGATTTAGCAGTTTTTAAGAGTTACATTATGCTCGTGAATTTTCATCTTAAAATTTTAGTATTTTTAATCTACATATATGTAGGATTCCCTGGTGGCTCAGATGGTAAAGCATCTGCCCACAATGCAGAAGACCTGGGTTCGATTCCTGGGTCAGGAAGATCCCCTGGAGAAGGAAATGGCCACCCACTCCAGTATTCTTGCCTAGAAAATTCCATGGATGGAGGAGCCTGGTGGGCTACAGTCCATGGGATCACAAAGAGTCGGACATGACTGAGTAACTTCACATATCTGAAAGACAAAGGTTACTAAGAGTTTTAACAATTAGCTTACCGCTTTAAACGTTTTAATTTTTTGTCATTATTTTATGGTTTTTAATCTTTTTTAAATCACTCCCTGGTGCAAGTTCAGCAACTTACAAAATGTGTTGTTTCTGAAATTTTTACTTAAGAAGTCTTAGCATTTTAAAATTATCACATTTCTAAATAATTTTTTAAATGATTAAAACATACTTTAAGAATATTTTGGTTTTGTTTTGCAGTGCTTTAATTATGTGTGTATTTGTGTGTAGTATGTATGCAGGATATTTATTTTCACTACTTCTTACCTGGGCACAAATCTTTCAAGCTACACCATGCTCAGAAGTTCTGTTTAAGGTTTTAATATTCTTAAATCTATACTTCATTCAATAAATGGTAAGAGATTCTAAAGATGTTTTTGCTGCTTTTGTTGTTTAAGTTGGGTACAAAAAGTTTCCTTGTATATACTTTGAAATATTAATTTTAATTGCTCCTATGCCTAGAAAATTCCATGGATGGAGGAGCCTGGTGGGCTACAGTCCATGGGATCACAAAGAGTCGGACATGACTGAGTAACTTCACATATCTGAAAGACAAAGGTTACTAAGAGTTTTAACAATTAGCTTACCGCTTTAAACGTTTTAATTTTTTGTCATTATTTTATGGTTTTTAATCTTTTTTAAATCACTCCCTGGTGCAAGTTCAGCAACTTACAAAATGTGTTGTTTCTGAAATTTTTACTTAAGAAGTCTTAGCATTTTAAAATTATCACATTTCTAAATAATTTTTTAAATGATTAAAACATACTTTAAGAATATTTTGGTTTTGTTTTGCAGTGCTTTAATTATGTGTGTATTTGTGTGTAGTATGTATGCAGGATATTTATTTTCACTACTTCTTACCTGGGCACAAATCTTTCAAGCTACACCATGCTCAGAAGTTCTGTTTAAGGTTTTAATATTCTTAAATCTATACTTCATTCAATAAATGGTAAGAGATTCTAAAGATGTTTTTGCTGCTTTTGTTGTTTAAGTTGGGTACAAAAAGTTTCCTTGTATATACTTTGAAATATTAATTTTAATTGCTCCTGAAGCAGATGCCAGTTTAGTAACTTCCTAGTTGCATTTTAATTCAGAGCATCATAAGAAAGTTATAGTATCCTTTAAGTTTTAAAAATGCTCAGAAAAGGGAAGTTATAAGTTGTGTGTGTGTGTGTGTGTTGTTGTTTTCTAAGGAGTTATTTTGCTTTTATTTTTTTCCAATTAGGTCCTGACTTGGGCACAAATGTAGTGGATTTCTACTTGTACTCTAAAATTTTATACAAATAATACAGCAATTTAAAATTTACATATACTCAAATAATAAATAAAATATTAATGCAAGTGTTAGGAATATTTTTGTGGTTTTTATTGTTTTACAGTTTTTCTTTGTGTGTGTGTTTGTTTGTTTGTTTGCATTGGTTTAGTTTGGTTTATGCATTTTTTTTCAATATATTCCCAACCTGGGCACAAATTCAGCAGCTCTCTGGCTACATTATGCTCCAAAATTAATATGAAAGCATAAGCAATTTACAGATCTCTGCTCCCTCATTCAAAAAATGATTGATGTAAGTTTTAAGAAAGTTTTTTGTTTTATTATTATATTTTTGTTATACTTTTGTCTTTGTTTTTTCAATTTGCTTCTTACCTGGGCACAAATGCAGCAGCTTTATGGTTGCACTGTGCTTCAAAATTTCACATATGGAATATTTATAAAAATTAGTCTCCCAAAAGAAAAATAATTGAAAATTCTTAGAGAAAATGTTAATTTCTCTTAGATTTTTATGAACATTTGTTGTTTTATGTGATTTTCCATTTTGCCCTGTTTTGGGCACATACTTAGCAGCTTTCTGGATTTGACATTTCATATAAAAAATTTAATAATGTATAAAAAATAAAAGTTTTTAAAAGCTGACACTGCTGGTAACTGCAAATATGTAAATCCAATTAATTTTCCATTTTTTCCCAGCAATATTCATACAAACACAACTTACGTTTCTGCTTTTAAAATATATACATTATACTAACTTTTTAAAATTTGATATTTTTATTAATAATGTTAAACTAAAGTATATTCTTGTACTAAAATAAACTCAATGACAATTCAGAAAGCAAAAACAGACTAGTATATATCAGTAGTAACACAAAAGGTTGTTTTTTTAAAAATACCTGAATTTGTTCTATATTTATAGGCCCAAACTAATTACCAAATATTGGAATGGAAATATATTTTTTCAAAGTTTTAAGTAACCTCTGTATCACTGAAGTCAAGGCTACTGTTGACTTATATAATGTGGTACAATGAATTTCCAACCCAGAAGAAGAGTCTGGCAATTCCTTTTGGCTGTTGTAATTAGATGTGACCTATAATTATCGAACAAAACAATATATGTATTACAATAAACATTCAAATAAATGTATCTGACTGTATTCAGTACATTGATCTATTCTCAATATCATTAGCTTCAAATTTTTTATTCAAAGCATAGGAAAATCATAGAAGAAACTATATCTGGACCTAAAGAGACTTCTTGTACCTAGAAGGTGGATTCTAGCATTAATTCACCACCATTATGTGTTGTTTGATCACTAACTTCCTCTTGAATAGCTGGAAGGGAAGGCTTTGTGGTCAGAGGTGTTTCAGTCTTAAACAGAGACTCCATCTTGATATGGGTATTGATATAGAAGGACTTCTGAAATGACTCAAGGGTGAAGTAATAGATGAAAGGGTCAAAGCAACAGTTTAGAGTTGCAAGGCACAAGGTGATTGGGTACATAATCTTTGCAAATCTTTCCAACAAGCAATTGGTAATGGCTTGGGAGCGCACCAGGGCATACAGGAAGAGAACAGAGTTATAGGGTACAAAGCATACCACAAAGACTGCCATATGCACTGTGATCATCTTCAGCACTTTTTTCTTATTAGTCCCAATTTGAGACAATGTAGCAGGCTTACGGAGGGTTTTTAGCACCACAGAAGAGCAAGAGACATTCAGTATCAAAGGAATGATAAAACCAACAACTTCAATAAATATGGTTATCTTGGACAGATATGTCTTCCATACACGTTTGGAGAAGCCCTCAAAGCAGGTGGTGGTTGCATTGTTGACATTAGTGGTGGAGAATAAAGAGGCTGAAATGCCACCACTGAGGACTAGGATCCAGACTCCAGCACACACAATGGCAGAATTCCTCCTGGTCCTAATGGTACGGGATCGGAAGGGATAGACAATGGCCAGGAAACGATCCACGCTAATACAGGTAAGGAAGAGCATGCTCCCATAGATGTTGGTTAGGAATGCAGTCCCAGAGATCTTGCATAGGGTATCACCAAAAGGCCAGTGGCGGTTGAAATTGTAAAATATTTTGAAAGGTAGAGTGCAGACAAAGAGCAAATCAGAGAGGGCCAGATTGGTGATGAAAATAGCCGTCTCACTTCTCATTTTCATGCGGAAGCAGAAGACGAACAGAGAGGCACTGTTGGTTATCAAACCCAGGATGAATACAACACTGTAGACAGCACCATTCAGATTATACTTGAAAGAATCATCAACAATGCAAGTATTATTGGCAGTAGAATTGCCCAACCTGGGTCTGAGGTTTGAATTTAAATCTTGGAATTGGAAGTCAATGAATCTTCTGTCACCCATGGACTTTTATTCAGGAGGCCTGCAGGCTGCAGGGTTCAGCACTCTGAGACTAAAGACTGGTAGGAAATGTTTTCCTCCTATGGGAAATAAGATTAAATGAGTCATCAAATCTACCTTCAATCAATTTTTGTGGAGTAAAAGATATTCTGTTCACACAGACTGGAAATAACATGCACACTCAGTTTGGTTTAACAAGTACCTTTTGAATACCTACCATATGTTAAAAGGTACTACAAGAGTATCTGGCTGGAACAGGAGGGACCACACTCAAGACAGTAAGCACAATACTGCAGCATTGCAATTCACAGGAATAAGGTATTTGTTCCTTCGGAGCCCTAGGCTAGCAGGGGTAGGAATACGGAGACTCTGATAGTTAAAACAATGCTAATACTTGGAAATTTGTATAATTTTTTAACTTCTAAAACATGTTTTATTTGATTCCCACAAGAACACCATGAGACAGGCAAGGCAGGAATTTATCACCATGTTGCAGAAGCAGAAACTGAGCCTTATATAATTTAGAAATACAATAATGTCAGAATTGGAAGAACATGTAAATGGTATAGTCAGAACCAGAATTCAGGTGTTCTTTTTAAATTCTTAACCAGAGGATTATTAAGCTTCTCTAGATTATATTGTCTACTCTCTGGTATTACTAAACTTCATTGTTGAGTGTTAGTTCTACTGCACAAGACTGAAGGTGGATATGGGACTTCCAGGAAAACCTCTTTTAAAAGTTATAACTAAACTCCTGAATTAAAATGTTGATTCACCTTTTCTTCTAAAATACAGGTTCAGAGAGCAGGAATTCCTCAGTACATTAAAGCTTCTGGCTGAAACTTTTTTCACTCCATCACAATGCCTTTATAGAGAGAGAATTCAAATGACAATCGCAGTGTTTCTCTCCTTTAGATTGTGGTCCCTTATCAAGGCTTTTTCATGCCATACCCTGAGCCTTGGATATTGTCCTACTCCCTCTCTCACTGCCCATTCCATGAGTTACATTCATGCTTTTAGCTTTTAAAATGGGCCAGGTCAATAACGCCTTTTCTGGCTAAATACAAGTGAAATATGAAAGGTAGATTTGAGTTGAACAGCCATTCTTGTATGCGTGGAGGTAACTGACTAATTATCTTTGTTGGATATCTGAACCAATATCATTCAAAGGTGCATATAGAAATCTTACTAACATGCTCCTAGGTCAACAGCTGCCACTGGAGGACTGTCTTCTGAATGCTCTATAATGCACTATGAATAAGTTGCAGCTGAATGAATTCTTTTCAATGAAGAGGACATGGAGTGAAAGTAGTCTTTGTTCCTGACATACCCAGTAATGAGTTTGCACATGATTATATTTTAAAATGTGAAAGCCATTTCTCTGAATTGATTCCTCCTTATGTCACTCTTTCCAACTCCTGAAACAGGTCACAAGGCCTCATATATAACAGAAAAGGGAGTGGCAGGAGGAACCTGCCAGAGATATAGAGGTCTGAAGTCACTTCAACCAGTGTTTGGCCTGAGGGAAGAAAACATGATTTGAGATAAGAAAAAAAAAAAATTTCACTCACTGTAGTGCCTAGAATGAGAGTTGACTTTGGAGAAAACAGAGTGCAAAAAATTATTGGCATTTTTAATAGCTAAAGTTTAAAGTTAAAATTGGAAGTGTGCTGTTTCTGACGGGGAAGGCAATGGCACCCCACCCCAGTACTCTTGCCTGGAAAATCCAATGGACGGAGTAGCCTGGTGGGCTGCAGTCCATGGGGTCGCTAACAGTCGGACAGACTGAGCGACTTCACTTTCACTTTTCTCTTTCATGCATTGGAGAAGGAAATGGCAACCCACTCCAGTATTCTTGCCTGGAGAATCCCAGGGATGGGGGAGCCTGGTGGGCTGCCGTCTATGGGGTCACACAGAGTCGGACACGACTGAAGTAACTTAGCAGCAGCAGCAGCTGTTTCTGAATTCTCATTTCACGAGCTTTATAGAGTGCCTCCCCTGAGTCTAACACTTCTGTAAGGTCATATTCCTTCTTGGCCATTTCATCTCATATGAAATGGCTCAACTCAAAAGCCAGCTCAACTTTTGCTAGAAGTGACCTTGATATATGAAAGCAGGGTATAGTAAGAATCTTGACAAAGTGAGGTCCAGGAGGGAAAAAAAAGCCAGACAAGGAAGAAATAAAAATAGATGGGGAGAGCAGAAGAGGAGATAGCAAAGGAAGTAGCAGAGAAAGAAAAATAAAAGAACTGAGAGAAAAGGAAGAATAGAACACACAAAAAAGAAGACCTTGCTGGAGAGAGGTCACTATTTCCATCTAATTTGTATTAAGGGCTCGGAAGATAATTACTCTAACTCCATCCTCTCGACCTTGCTTCATCTGACTTCTTCCATTTTTCTCAAAAAAAAACAGTACACAATGACTGCCTAAGGTCAATGAATCTAATCTGAAAAAGAAAAACAAAAAGCCAGGAAAATGTCAGTCAATGGGGTTCAAACCTCACCTTGAGAGCTGTAAATCTAAGTTTCTACAGATTGCTTCACCAAGGGGGTGGCAGAAATGAAAACAATGGTAGCTTCTCAACTGTTTAAATCACATTACATACTATTTTACACCCGACATGCTATCCATTAGTCTGAAAGTCATTTTTTTTAATTGCTGAAAGAAATCAAAATAGTCAAAACTATCCCTCTAACATAACAATAACCCTGTATGTGAGACAGCACAAGAGACACAGATATATAGAACAGTCTTTTGGACTCTGTGGGAGAGGGTGGGATGATTAGGGAGAATGGCATTGAAACATGTATAATATCATATATGAAACGAATCGCCAGCCCAGGTTCGATGCATGATACTGGATGCTTGGGGCTGGTGCACTGAGATGACCCAGAGGGATGGTATGGGGAGGGAGGAGGGAGGGGGGTTCAGGATGGGGAACACGTGTATACCTATGGCGAATTAATGTTGATGTATGGCAGATCCAATACAATATTGTAAAGTAATTAACCTCCAATTAAAATAAATAAATTTATTTTTAAAAAATCATAATTTAAAGAAATTATGAGACTGAAAAACCCCTAACATTAAAATCAAGCCTCATTCACTATGATCTGCTTGTATTTGCCTTCTACAATAAGTACTGTCAATAAATTTTATTTGGAAAATGCTTTCATAATAGAAGACTTTCTATATTTGCTCAGAGTCCCTCCAGTCTGCCCACTGGTGATCCCCTTACAGAGTATACTTCTAGCTCACTGGCTCTGTATTATTTTGTACTTCCCAAGATGGCATGTTTCAAATAGCTGAGCTTTGCTCCCCAGTTTTCTATTCAGTTTTATATCTCTCAGAACATATACACTATATCCACAGCAGACAGTCTGCAAATGCCTGGCACTTCTGTTCTTTTGCTTTGCATAACCAAATACTGTGGGAAAGAAAGGACCAAAGACAATAAGACATTACAGTCCCAATCCTGAAGAGAGAGCATGGGAAAACTGTCACTAAGGCCCTATTCAAAGCTTTCCCTCACTCAAACACACAGCACCTTTTGCTGTCTGGCAGAGAGGGTGTGGTGCTGGGATTTAACACAGCACTGGAAGCAAGGAGTTCTATTTTTGATTCAGACATTGGTTCTCTCTGTAACTTGGCTATACAGTTTCTCTTCCTTGTATAAACATTACCTCTGAGACTCACAGCTGAGGCTAGGAAGATTCAACAGGGTTTGTGAGTAGCTTTATGAGCTTGCCCAGCATTCAGTCCTACCTAACCGCAAAGAAATATTACAGGAGTTTTTTCATTCTCCTTCATCTAGCACAGCTGGACACCTATGTTTCTGTCTCTCTTGGTATGCTGAACTTCATATTAGTAACACATCTTCCTCCTAACACCTCCTAATACTCTACTTCAGAAATCTTCCCTTGAATTTTGACCTTAACTACACAATTTTATCATAACAGGACAATCCACGAGTGTGTACCAAAAGGAATATCTTCCCACTGAGCTATGGTTAAAAAAAATCAGAGAGGCATTTGACTCTTAAAACTAATTCTGAAGAAAAAATCAATGAAAAAAAGAAACAAGATCTCTTTTCTGACTGGCTTTCTTTTCTTTCCACTGAAATAAACAGTGTTTTTTTTTAACCACTAGATTTTCCTAAATGGCTAACATATTGTGTACTGAATAGGAGCAAAGTGCCAACACTTGAGCCTCAGATGAGATGAAGAAGGAAAAAAAATTAGACTGACACAGTTAATTACATCTCTGACTGTAAGTAGCATTAGACTATTATCTTGTGAGGACCTTTACAGCCAATTATTCTAAATTAATCACCTAGGGGTTTAGAGTGCTGAGTGGATGTATTTTCAGTGACAACAAGCAGGAAACAAGTCACCTGGAGGTTGGCCAAAAAGAAATCTGACCTTCATGAATTTTTAACTTTGACCTACACATATGGAGCCAGTTCAGACAGTTCACAGTAGTGTTCACAATGTTCTTCCTTTATAAAAAATTAATAATGATAACGAAATATAACATGCTTGGGGTCTTTGGGGCTACTGGAGGAAGTAGAGTTAGCCCTTTTTTCCTGTAAAGATGAATATCTAAATCACTTTACTAAGTGCTAAATTTTCAGATGATATATTGAAAACAAAGGTCTAATTTCTGGCATATTCCCAGTAGCCCAGAAAGGCTGACTTGCTTTTGTTCCTTACAGAAGACAATCTGAAATTCAGGGAGACAAGGCCTTAAAGGAAGAGAATACTCAATTTTCCTTGCTTGGCTCCCTTTTTAATGAGCTTGGGTCAGATCAGAGTGCCTCTGATCCCCAGAGTCATTTCCTCTTTCTACTCTGGTCGAAGCTTAGGAACACTGCCACAATAGTTTTCAGAGGAAGCTGAAACTTATTGGGTCTTTGTCTATAAATATTTAGCAGTGATGCAAACTAAAAAATGCAAAAATGTTGCAAAAATATAGATTAAAACTATCCCACTGGAGTAATAAGGAATATGTCCAGATTGCCGTTCCTCAGACGAGTGGCTGCTAACAGAGAAGACTCCTTAAGGAAATCTAGGTCAAGTCACAAGCACAGGTCACAATCAAACACATGGTTCCAATTGATGTTTCTGTGCACTGGTTATTATTTCATAATAGTTTTCAAAACACAACCTAGCCATATAAAATTACATATGGAGGAAACCATTGGTAAATGTTTCACTCCATAACTGAGCTGGGAAATTCATCTATACCAGGTCTCATCTCATCTCTCTGTGTCAAATGTTTAGATTAATAAGCCTTATTTATTTTATTTTTATCCTCATTTATTGTTTATATAAGAAATATCCTTTTGAAGAAATCTCTATATGTTAAATTTGGTTCACCCTAAGATTGTTACGACTGTTTTGTCCTGCTTTATTTGAAATGAGCAGGAAATTGACATATATCCTAATCTGAGCAGTTCTATCCTTAGTGATTAACTTAATTTTTTTCACCAAAAAATTATTCTAGTCTCTCACTAACCCTTCATCTGGTAACACAGTCTAATATTTGAAAAATAATGTGCTTTAGTGTTCAACATGATGATGTCAAAGAGCTCATCATTCCTACTAAAGCAGAATTTTCCTTAGCAGTAAGTTATAGAATAAGACAACTGTAGATAAATTGTTCAACCTAGTATTATGAAATTGTCTAGAGTCTTGAAACTTAATATCTGATCTTAGCAGAAGCCCCAGACATTTTGAGGAAAATTTTAGGTGTTCCTAAAAGAACTTATTTCCAAATCCTGTGAGGTTCATAAATGCCAGCTAAGAATCTGACTTTATTTCACATATTTGAACAAGTAAATTAGTTACCAATTTGCATATCAATTCATCTGATATACTTGAATACTGATCCTGATAATATGAACAAAAGTCATGTCTCCCATTACTAAAGGTATATACCAGTGGCAGAGAAGGCTTAAACCAAAGAATCAATATTTTTCCACCCCAAATCTGCCCGGATTACAATAAACAAATACAACTCTTCCATACATTCTGGATTTTTTAATTATATAATCTGTAATAAACTGGAAACACTGGTTAGAAAAAAAAGTTGGAGAATAAAATTAAGAATTTTAGAGAGAGTTATTACCAGGACAGTGGTACTCACCACATTAGTTCAAACCAAATTCTGGCACTAATTTTATCCAAGACTTGGTTGATCAATGAACTTTCTGGAGGTACTGTGGTTAGAGATTTTCTCCAATGGATGCTGTGAAATAGAAATGATCACAATAGCATATCATGGAGAGAACTTTTCAATAAAATATATACCAAAATCATAAGGTAAAAAAATATTGTATACAATATGCTGCTGCTGCTAAGTCGCTTCAGTCGTGTCTGACTCTGCAACCCCATAGATGGCAGCCCACCAAGCTCCGCCGTCCCCAGGATTCTCCAGGTAAGAACACTGGAGTGGGTTGCCATTTCCTTCTCCAATGCATGAAAATGAAAAGTGAAAGTGAAGTCTCTCAGTCATTCTGACTCATTACAACCCCATGAACTATAGCCTACTGGGCTCCTCCATCCATGGGATTTTCCAGGCAAGAGTACTGGGGTGGGTTGCCACTGTCTTCTCCAATTATATGATATCAATCANACTGGAGTGGGTTGCCATTTCCTTCTCCAATGCATGAAAATGAAAAGTGAAAGTGAAGTCTCTCAGTCATTCTGACTCATTACAACCCCATGAACTATAGCCTACTGGGCTCCTCCATCCATGGGATTTTCCAGGCAAGAGTACTGGGGTGGGTTGCCACTGTCTTCTCCAATTATATGATATCAATCAGAGTAAATGAGAGCCAACACATTTAAAAATGATATATAAATGCTTTCGATTTTATTATTACAGAGTTGCTGATAACGTTTTATTTTTGAAACTTGTTACTGCTATGTCATATTTTATTAGTTATATTAACACACACAAAGTCCATGAGTTTATGTAACTTATAATCATTTAAGGATAACTAGTGACAAAAGGCATAAAATACTTCTTCCACTTTATAAGGTAATTGTTTTTGTTGTTGTTATTCAGTCACTAAGATGTGTCTGACTCTTTGTGACCCCATGGACTACAGCACACCAGGCTCCCCTGTCCTTCACTATTTTCTGGAGTTTACTCAGATTACTTTATATTAAAAATAATTGAACAAAGGAGATTTCTTTATTTTGATTGAAGTTGTATTGGTTCTTGGGTTCTGTTGTTGCTGTGTTTTTCTGTTGTTTTTTTTTTCCCTGGCAATGACTATTACTATTGAGCAGGAGCCTTGATAGGGGAAGAGAAAGGAAGACTGGAACAACTTGTGGAGACCTTACTGCCTTGTCTCTAACTTGCATCCTTATTCCAGCTGGATTTCTTCCTTCTCTGAACTGTAGTCATATGAGCAAGTCTTCAATTAATGGATATTAGCACACTGACAGTCACTGCTGCCTCTACTAGGATGTCCTAGGCCAACCTAATATAGCATGTCTGTAACATCTTCAAATCACAATTCTACCTAAAATAACTGTATAGAACCAGAAATATTCTGCAATGGTATTCTTACAAGTAGCACTTACTGCCTGTAAAGTGGCAAACTTATACTATCATCACATCTCACTCCCTTCTGAAGGTGGCCTAAACAAAACAAAGTAGACTGCTATTCTTGAACTCTCCTGAAATAATTTTTATCTAATCTAAGGAATCAAAACTTAAAAATAAAATCATGAGACAATTTTAAATATATTTGAGATCACCTTAACATTAAGGAGAATCAATTTTCACACTCCTCCAGAGACCAGTATTCCTAGAAAGAAATTAATATTATTTTATTGGTTTATCTTAAAGAAAGAACCATTAACATTTCTTTTATGGCTTTCACAATTGACACAGATTATGAAGAAAAAACTTCCTTTTGGTTTAGAATCAAAGGAAACTAAGAAGTTCAAATACCTAGACGTTTTCATACTTGGTATTAATTCAGTGTAGCCACATCCAGCCCCATCACTAGCTAACTGTGTGAGACCAAGTCACAGGCCCCTTCTGGTCCTCAGTTTCTCATTTTCCTCCATCTTTGCCTTGATTATTAGCAGCCTTCAACTGGCGTCACGGCAGTGTGACTTTACTGGCTGTTTCCTCCTATAGGTTGTTTTCACCTGCTCCCATTTGTCACTGCAAATAAAAATTTTAATCCCTCAAAGTCTGAGATAAGGGGAATTAATTTTTATTAGACTCAGTAAAGCTACTGTTAATTTATTTTAATTGAGGTATAATTGACTATTATTAGTTTAAAGTGTATATTATTATGATGATTTGATTGATATTTGTATGCATTGTGAAATGATCATCATGGTAAGTCTAGTCAATATTCATTACCATACATAGTTTAGATTTAACATCAGAAGTAAATATTATTAATTTTTATCAGAACCTGAGAATCACAGATCAAGCTGGCATTTATATGGTAAAGTCTCCCTGATACCCTCATTTTCCTCCTCTTCTTTCCTCATGCTCATATCAGCTCTAATTGTCTAGGTCTTAATCCTTGACCTATTCTACCTGTTCCCCAGTCACCTCTCTCTTCAAAATATAAGGTTATTGAAATACTTCAGAACATAACTCTAAGGAATCAGTAGACTACTTATCCTATGCTTTACTCTAATAACCAATCATTTATCTACTAAAAGTGGGACTGGATAACCCATGGTAGGTGAATTCCTATTAAGCTCCCAACTTTTAGTACTAATATTCACAAGCACATTATTACGCTTCCTCCTCTCCCTTAAAAATGCCAAGAGTAGACTATACCCAATGACCATATAGACAGAAAAAAAGGCAACTACACAATTAATCTTTGACCACACCACAGTAAGGGCAACAATTTTCATTACAGTTTCTGTCAGATGGAATTGAATAAATTAAGCTTTAGCTAAACTTAGCCTATCTCTGTAAGTCATAGTCCTAGTCCTCTTTTTAACTTTTGTGAGTATACATTCAGAAAGGCTGGTCTGCTTGTTCCCATAGGGCTTTCATTTGCATCTCTGATTAGCAGGAGATGCTTTAGAGTATAGCCGCCATCAAGTGTATTAGCTGAACTCATCTTTTTCAGCAAGAGCACATTTCATCTGTGACAAGGCAAAATAATTTACAGTCTATGTTGATGGGATATATTATTTGAAATTCTGTTCTGAAAAATAAACGTTTCAAAGCCACTGAATAATTTGGAGCTTAGGTTATTATTGCTGTCTTCTTCATATCATCTAAGGAAAAAGAAAGTTGGTATAATTTGGTAAGGTAGCAAAGTGAACAACCCAACTAAGCTCTGAAATATTTTAATCTTAGAATTTGTCTGGTCCTTTCCATAGTGGAATAATAAATTACAGTGCTCAATTTCCTAAAACAAAGTAACTAAAATATAATATTTATCAATTCAACAAAATCTTGTAAGTAAAAAAAAAAAATGTTAAAAATATTCAGGATATACAAGAAGAGAATTTTAAATGTTACATTATTGCATTTGTTTGGAAAATGGTAATTAATTTCACATATAAGAGCAAATTCCATTTATGCCAGAATTAGTTTTCAATTAAACTGTGTTTCTTCCTTTATGGATTATTCATGAATTATTCAATAAAGCAAATGTCACATTCTCCACAAATCAATTAGGCATCAAAGGCATGCTGCTGTATAGTTTTACTAGAAGAAACCTCATCATAATAGAAGCCACATTAGCTCACAATCAATTGCAAACCAAAGAAATATAAAGCTAGCCAAAGAAATTTATAAATTCCTTTACTCTGTGATTTTAAATCAGCTTTTTAGGACAACTGCGTTAACATGAAACAACCTGAAAATACTGTATCTCTTCCACTAAAACAGTATTATTGCCAAAACAACAGAAAATCCTCTTTTGTAACCATTCAACATGAAGATCCCTGTTCAGCACTTCAGCGTTGTAATCTAATTTCTTTCCCCAAACCCTCAAAGCCTCAGTGCTTCCACTGAAGTTTGTTATGCCATCCCCCACCCCCAAACGCCCGAATCAAATCTTTCTCAAAGAGACTTACCCCAAGAAAGAGTGTGCTAGATGAGAGAGTGTGCTCATGCCTGTAGACAATTAGCTAATAAACATGTAAACGGGAAACTCGCACTTTAGAAGTGCATATTTTGATCTATTATTATTTTTTACAGGGAAAGTTTATCCCAGCCCAAAGTAACAGACTCTGGCTGCTGAAGCTTCTTACAGCAAACTGCTCCTTCTGAAAATGTGAGCTTATTTACATTTATCTCTTTCCCTTTGTTAAGGAACGGCCTTCTTGAATGCTGTAGCTGGCATGCCTTTAAAACCGAGACACAAGAAAAGGCCCAAAGTCCGGGCCTGAGCGGAGGGCCTGGGGAACTCTTGGGGGTCTCAATAGGAAATGCTTTTCATTGGATAAGAAGGCATTATTAGGAGCCAAGATCCCGCCCAATCCTCTGTGCTCCACGGTTCCCTCAGTCACCAATCACTGGACTGAAGAAGTTTTTCCTTAAAGAGCATTGCCCAGGAAAAGCAGTTTTCACAGTCAAGAACTGGCGGCTTAAGTGCCACTTCACAGTATAAAAAAATGTCTTCCCTGGGCAATAAATTCTCTGAGAAAGCCTGTGTGCCTGTCTTTGCTGCAGGACTGCTATCTTCTCCCATCCCCTTACAATTCTAATGAGGAGGATGAAATGAAACTCCAAACTGGGAGGAGTGTTTCACTTTTGAGCAGCCCATTTTTGTTCCAACTTGTTTAAAATAATTGCAATAACAATATTAATAATAATAGGGGCAGGGAAAGGCAACGTGATTGGTACCATAAATACACTCCTATGCAAAATACACTCCTACCTATGCAAAATTAAATCTCCCACCACCACAATAAAATGAAATTTAATACTATACTCACTTACTTAAGCCAGTGAAGTGCCCTCAGATGGAGATATGCTGGGATCCCAGAGCTTTAGTACCCACCTTCCATGTACTAGGGAGTGCTCTGTGGCAAAAGGAGGGTCTACGCTTTGCTTAAATATCTTCCTGGAAGGACATCTTATTACCGTGAAATTTTTCAGAGTTCTGCTAAAAAAAAAAACAAAATAAATAATACAGATTCAATTTGTTTATAATGGGAACTTATCTTCAACTGTATACCTACTTCCCCCTGGGCAAGTTCTTTTCCTATAAGTTTACCACCTTGGTTGCTCACACTGGGGTTTTGTTTTTTTTTTTTTTCCCTCCTTCTCTGCCTCTCTTTGATTTGAATTTGTTGCAGAAATTCATTCACCCATCTGTAACTTTTCACTAATTCTTCCCTTCTGTCAGCTCCCTTCATCCTTCTCTCCTCTATCTCCACTCACTGCCAATGCTACCACCAGCAGCCACCCCTCCCCCTTCTCTGAAATGAAACTCTTGGGCCAGGGATAAGATGCTTTCTTACTCTGGGCAAAGCGGTGTTCCTGGAGAACTGAGGGATTCTCTGACTGCTTTAAAACTTTGGTCTATATAATTAAGTTGCTTCCCAAATAAGGGATGCTTCATCTTTATTAATTCTGCCTCTTTCTATAGCTCAATTATGACCTTTCACTAAGAGTCAAGGTAGCAAGCAAGTGTGAAGCTGATACTAGCCTTATTATTTGTGACTGATTCTAAAAAACACTTTCTCTATTGTTTTCCTTCTCCCCCACTCCCAGTCTCTGCTCGTTCTGTTCCCCTCTCCACTTATCTCAGGTATGTCTATTTCTGTCAGTTGCAGAATTGGCTATGTCTCCACAAATGGTCATTCACCCGCTCTGAGCCTGTATCAGTCCTTGGCATATTTATCAGTCTACAAGAGAAAGACATAGTCACTGTCCTGCAGTGCCTCACAGTCTAACTGGGGACACAAGACACATGAAAGGGTGAGATACCAAAGGAAATTTCAAAAAATATTAAACTCATTATATGGAAAGCAACTTCTGTAATGGATCAGAGAATGGAGATGAAGTCCCATGGATAAGGCCAGATGGGCTTCCCAGAAGAAGTGGAATTCAAACTGGACTTTGATAGATAATTGGTGTTTAAATAATCCAAGAAAACAAGAAGAAATCTTTTCAGGGGGCCAGATAATAAGTGATCAGATGCAGTAGGTGTAGAATGAGATGAGGGGAAAATGAAACTGGTTTGTGAAGAGGAAAAAAAAAAAAAGTATGATAAGAGCTTTTTTGCCAGAGGGCTTAATTGTAGCAACTCAGTGCACCACAATGATTAAAGGCAAATTTTAGTCATAGAAAGTGAAAGCGAAAGTCATTCAGTCGTGTCTGACTCTTTGCAACCCCATGGACTAGTCCATGGAATTCCCCAGGCCAGAATACTGGAGTGGGTGGCCTTTCCCTTCTCTAGGGGATCCTCCCAACCCAGGGATCGAATCCAGGTCTCCTGCATTGCAGGCGGATTCTTTGCCAACTGAGCCACAGGAAATTTTAGTCATGGTCACTGTCTATTTGTCTGTATGATCAGCTCATTATCTTTCTCCTTTTTGGATTAATATTCCTCAGTCTTATAACTCATCTGCCTTCATTTCTCCTTAAGGTACCCAAGTACTTTTCTGATTAATCTCTCAAATGACTCCTAGATTATTTACGATTTCACTGGGTCACATGGCCTTCTTCCATCACTCCTCTGAACTCTAGCCTAACTGACCTACTTCAGCTTCCTAGAATGATATATGATCCTTCACACCATAGCCCTTTCCACACATTAGTCCCCTTGCCTGTAACACTCTCCCTCTCTCTAGCTTCCCCTTCACCAGGGTAATTCCTACTCCTCCTTCGGAATTTATCACAGTAATCATTGTCTTCAGGGAACCTTTCCATATCCCTAGTTCAGGTTACATACAATTATTATATGTTCTTACAGCATTATGGACCTTTGGTTCAGTGTATTTATCACAGGTATAAGTTTATAAGATGTGGCAATTCTTTTTTTACTTGTATGATAATCTGATTATCAGTCTCTCCCAACTGCAAACTCCAAGAAGATAGGGTAAATATCTGCTTAATTCAAAATTAATATTAGTAGTGTTCTCAAAAACTCTTAGGTAGAGTAGCAACATTTCTTGTTTTATTTTCTTATTTCACTCATTAGCTGAAAACCTGTGTCATTTCATCTTTTACAAACAAGTCCACATCAAGGTGTTATTTTACAACAAAGGGTACAAACATATAAATAAAAAGTCCTATTAACAAGAAAGTACTAAAGCTTATCCACTACCATCTCCTTTGGCTTGCATCTCAAAATCCTCACTGTGAACATTCTGGTTCTGCTTGCTCTAATATTTGTAAGGTGGAAGGGGGAAAATTAAAGCTTTCCAAGGTGTTTTCCAAACAACCAGTTTATAGCCCACACAACTTAACCCAAAAAGTCCTTTTAAAAATGCCTTCATTGAGTTGCTGATGTCTTTACTACTGGGAGGTAAGGGATGAATATGCAGCTGAAAAAAGTGCTTTCAGAACTACCTGGGAGGGTGTAAATTTCATTTTATCTGAATAGAGAATAACAAAATATGACAAACTTCCAATTGGGGATTTACACACTAGGGAAAGAACAGTCAGATGCTTAAGATCTAAACATTGCAAACCCAAATCACTTTTTTTCTGCCAAGAATATCAAACGACTAGGTGAATTCACCCCAAATTCTAAGACTCAAAGCTATGCTAGTTTCCTTAGAAACAGTACAGGTGTAACCAAAGAATTTTTACTATGCTTATGGCTTAGGGTCCCACTACAATTTTGACGACTTTTATATTCTCTAAATGAACACAGTGCCTTTATAAACCTGGGCAGTGTTCCAGGAACAGAGGTCATTTAATTACTTATTTTGCATTAATTAGCAGATGTCTTGAAACCTTTAATAAAACAAAGGCAAGATCCTGAATCTTACAGACTTTCTTCTTAATACAGTCTTTTTTGCTTCAGTGGGAGGAAAGGACCACTGGTTAAGTTCCAAACCAGTTCATAACACTGGACACTACATCACTGAAAGGGCAGAATATATTTTTTTCACTCATAGTCCCTGGAAGATTTTTTAGCTCATCCTTCACACTGGAGCACCGTGACCTCTTAGCACTTGCTCTGGCAACTGGGATTTCCTTCTCATTTAACTGAAGAGGCTTAGATAATAGCAAGATTCCATTGCTATAGGCAAGACTGATGGTTGAAGAAAATGGACGTTTTAACTAGAGAGCTTTGTAAAGCACCCAGAAGCCTTGAATACTTAGTACGGGTTAGAAAAACATCAGGGTAATAATAATAATAATAGCAATAGAAAACTATTCTTGAACATTACTATACCCCTGGTAATATTCTAAGTGCTTCTCCTGTATTCATTTACCTAATCTGCACAACAATGCCATGTTGCAGTTACAGTTATTATTCTTCTTTTATACTTAAAAATCAAGTGCAGAAAGGTTAAGAGATTTACCCAAAGCCATACATATACTAATTCTTCCAGTAATTCTGCCAATTTTCAGGCTAATAATCATAATCACATATTCTCTTGATAAAGCACTTACAACTCTGCCCCAAATATATTGTTCATGAGCAAGCACAAGGATGTATGTTTTGCGATGCAAATTGATCACCAAAAGCTGACAAATTCCACTAATAGAATGTATGGTTTTTTAATCTTTCTAAGGTTTAAAATTTTCTTTTTAAAATGCATTTATTTTTAATAGAAGGATAATTGTTTTACAATATTATCTTGGTTTCTGTCATACATCAACATGCATCAGCCATAGGTATACATATATATGTATATATATGTCCCCTCCTTCTTCTTCTTCTTTTTTTTTTTTTTCTTGTCAAAGAAGGTTTTATTTGCAAGAATACCAAGAATGTTCCAGAAATCCAGGTTGGGTTTCTATGATTACATTCTCAAAGCTATTTGTTTTCTCTTATTTATATAAAAGAGAGAGAAATAATTATCAACTCATGATGCCTTCTTGTTTTCATCTTTACTGGATTAAACTACTACTCATTCAGAATCCACAGAGAGAGATAGTCTTCTTCATTATCTCTGGCAAAAACAAACCAGAAAGGACTAGTAAATGGCATCCCCATGTCCCATTATCATCCATCCCCAAGGAGTTTAGGAATGGGGCTTAGAAATCTATAGCTTAGAAAGTAACTCATATGGCTCTTGTCATAAGACAAGTTTGGGGAATGTGCTCCAAGTAGAAAATGGAGCTGATCATGGCTGTGAAATGTCCCTTCCTTCTTGAACCTCTTTCCCACTTCTCACCCCAAACCACCCTCTAGGTTTTCATTCACAGAGCAGCAGGTTTGAACTCCCAGAGTCATACAGCAAATTCCCACTGGCTATCTATTTTACATATGGTAATATATAATGCTTCAATGCTTCTTTTTAATGATGTAGTCATTACTTTTAATGGTATTGATGAACCTACTCACAGGTTTAAAAATTTATGGATCTAGATCTGCCAGTATGAGACCTTAAAGGAAGGAGGTGGGAGGAAGGTTCAGGATGGGGGACACATGTATACCCATGGTTGATTCATGTCAATGTATGGCAAAAACCACTACAATATTGTAATTAGCCTCCAATTAAAATAAATAAATTAATTTTTAAAAATCACAGGCTAATTCTCAAAGCCATAAGGAAAAAATTGATTTACCTAAGACAAAAAAACTAACAAATAGCAAAGCCAAATTAAAATACAAATTTTTTTTAAATTATGTTAGTGTAAATTTGAAGTAGATTTGATAAATTAATATAAATATTGGAAACCCAGGAACAACCACTAAGAAAACACTCAAAAATATTGTAAAAATATTTAAAACAATTGGAAAAAGTATACTAGAAAATAGCCATTCAAAACAGAGAAATAGTAAATAAGGAACACAAGACAAACATATTCATGAGCTGTACAGAAAATAAAAAACAAAATGGTATCAAAATTCAACTATAACAATAATAACATTAAGTAGAATAGATTAAACAATCCAACCATAAGGCAAAGAAAAGATTATTATAAAACTGTATTTAAAAGTAGAATCCAGGGTTATTGTTACCATCTTTCTCAATTCCATATATATGCCAGACAGCAAAAGAGACACAGATGCATAGAACAGTCTTTTGGACTCTGTGGGAGNAATGCCTTCATTGAGTTGCTGATGTCTTTACTACTGGGAGGTAAGGGATGAATATGCAGCTGAAAAAAGTGCTTTCAGAACTACCTGGGAGGGTGTAAATTTCATTTTATCTGAATAGAGAATAACAAAATATGACAAACTTCCAATTGGGGATTTACACACTAGGGAAAGAACAGTCAGATGCTTAAGATCTAAACATTGCAAACCCAAATCACTTTTTTTCTGCCAAGAATATCAAACGACTAGGTGAATTCACCCCAAATTCTAAGACTCAAAGCTATGCTAGTTTCCTTAGAAACAGTACAGGTGTAACCAAAGAATTTTTACTATGCTTATGGCTTAGGGTCCCACTACAATTTTGACGACTTTTATATTCTCTAAATGAACACAGTGCCTTTATAAACCTGGGCAGTGTTCCAGGAACAGAGGTCATTTAATTACTTATTTTGCATTAATTAGCAGATGTCTTGAAACCTTTAATAAAACAAAGGCAAGATCCTGAATCTTACAGACTTTCTTCTTAATACAGTCTTTTTTGCTTCAGTGGGAGGAAAGGACCACTGGTTAAGTTCCAAACCAGTTCATAACACTGGACACTACATCACTGAAAGGGCAGAATATATTTTTTTCACTCATAGTCCCTGGAAGATTTTTTAGCTCATCCTTCACACTGGAGCACCGTGACCTCTTAGCACTTGCTCTGGCAACTGGGATTTCCTTCTCATTTAACTGAAGAGGCTTAGATAATAGCAAGATTCCATTGCTATAGGCAAGACTGATGGTTGAAGAAAATGGACGTTTTAACTAGAGAGCTTTGTAAAGCACCCAGAAGCCTTGAATACTTAGTACGGGTTAGAAAAACATCAGGGTAATAATAATAATAATAGCAATAGAAAACTATTCTTGAACATTACTATACCCCTGGTAATATTCTAAGTGCTTCTCCTGTATTCATTTACCTAATCTGCACAACAATGCCATGTTGCAGTTACAGTTATTATTCTTCTTTTATACTTAAAAATCAAGTGCAGAAAGGTTAAGAGATTTACCCAAAGCCATACATATACTAATTCTTCCAGTAATTCTGCCAATTTTCAGGCTAATAATCATAATCACATATTCTCTTGATAAAGCACTTACAACTCTGCCCCAAATATATTGTTCATGAGCAAGCACAAGGATGTATGTTTTGCGATGCAAATTGATCACCAAAAGCTGACAAATTCCACTAATAGAATGTATGGTTTTTTAATCTTTCTAAGGTTTAAAATTTTCTTTTTAAAATGCATTTATTTTTAATAGAAGGATAATTGTTTTACAATATTATCTTGGTTTCTGTCATACATCAACATGCATCAGCCATAGGTATACATATATATGTATATATATGTCCCCTCCTTCTTCTTCTTCTTTTTTTTTTTTTTCTTGTCAAAGAAGGTTTTATTTGCAAGAATACCAAGAATGTTCCAGAAATCCAGGTTGGGTTTCTATGATTACATTCTCAAAGCTATTTGTTTTCTCTTATTTATATAAAAGAGAGAGAAATAATTATCAACTCATGATGCCTTCTTGTTTTCATCTTTACTGGATTAAACTACTACTCATTCAGAATCCACAGAGAGAGATAGTCTTCTTCATTATCTCTGGCAAAAACAAACCAGAAAGGACTAGTAAATGGCATCCCCATGTCCCATTATCATCCATCCCCAAGGAGTTTAGGAATGGGGCTTAGAAATCTATAGCTTAGAAAGTAACTCATATGGCTCTTGTCATAAGACAAGTTTGGGGAATGTGCTCCAAGTAGAAAATGGAGCTGATCATGGCTGTGAAATGTCCCTTCCTTCTTGAACCTCTTTCCCACTTCTCACCCCAAACCACCCTCTAGGTTTTCATTCACAGAGCAGCAGGTTTGAACTCCCAGAGTCATACAGCAAATTCCCACTGGCTATCTATTTTACATATGGTAATATATAATGCTTCAATGCTTCTTTTTAATGATGTAGTCATTACTTTTAATGGTATTGATGAACCTACTCACAGGTTTAAAAATTTATGGATCTAGATCTGCCAGTATGAGACCTTAAAGGAAGGAGGTGGGAGGAAGGTTCAGGATGGGGGACACATGTATACCCATGGTTGATTCATGTCAATGTATGGCAAAAACCACTACAATATTGTAATTAGCCTCCAATTAAAATAAATAAATTAATTTTTAAAAATCACAGGCTAATTCTCAAAGCCATAAGGAAAAAATTGATTTACCTAAGACAAAAAAACTAACAAATAGCAAAGCCAAATTAAAATACAAATTTTTTTTAAATTATGTTAGTGTAAATTTGAAGTAGATTTGATAAATTAATATAAATATTGGAAACCCAGGAACAACCACTAAGAAAACACTCAAAAATATTGTAAAAATATTTAAAACAATTGGAAAAAGTATACTAGAAAATAGCCATTCAAAACAGAGAAATAGTAAATAAGGAACACAAGACAAACATATTCATGAGCTGTACAGAAAATAAAAAACAAAATGGTATCAAAATTCAACTATAACAATAATAACATTAAGTAGAATAGATTAAACAATCCAACCATAAGGCAAAGAAAAGATTATTATAAAACTGTATTTAAAAGTAGAATCCAGGGTTATTGTTACCATCTTTCTCAATTCCATATATATGCCAGACAGCAAAAGAGACACAGATGCATAGAACAGTCTTTTGGACTCTGTGGGAGAGGGAGGGGGTGGGATGATTTGGGAGAATAACATTGAAACATGTATAATATCATATAAGAAATGAATCACCAGTCCAGGTTCTATGCAGGCTACAGGATGCTTGGGGCTGGTTCACTGGGATAACCCAGAGGGATGGTATGGGGAGGGAGGAGGGAGGGGGGTTCAGGATGGGGAACACGTGTACACCCGTGGTGGATTCATGTTTATGTATGGCAAAATCAATACAATATTGTAAAGTAATTAGCCTCCAATTAAAATAAATAAATTTTAAAAAAAATAATAAAAAAAGTAAAAATAGGATTCAACAATATGCTGTCTATAAAGCATACACTTTACATCAAAAACATAAATCGCTTGATGGTTGTTTCTATATCATGGAAATTGTAAGTAATGTTGCTATGAACATCAAGGTGTATGTATCTTTTCAAATTAGTGTTTTTCTTTTCTTTAGATATTGTTAAATCATATGAGGTGGAATTGCTGGATCATATGGGAGTTATAATTTTAGCTTTTTGAGGAACACTCATACTGTTTTCCATGGTGGCTGAACCAATTTTCATTCTCACTAATTGTGCATTAGGATTCCCTTTTCACTACATTCTTGATAACATTTGTTAATTGTAGCCTTTTTAATGATAGTCATTCTAAGAAGTGTGAGGTGATGGCTCATTGTGGGTTTGTTGGTTTGTTTGTTTGTTTTATTTTTCATTGAAGGATAATTGCTTTACAAAATTTTGCTGTTTTCTGTTAAACCTCAACACCGATCAGCCATAGGGATACATATATTACCTCCTTTTGAAGTTCCCTCCCATCTCCCTCCCCATCCCACCCCTCTAGGTAAAAAAAAAAAAAGTATGATAAGAGCTTTTTTGCCAGAGGGCTTAATTGTAGCAACTCAGTGCACCACAATGATTAAAGGCAAATTTTAGTCATAGAAAGTGAAAGCGAAAGTCATTCAGTCGTGTCTGACTCTTTGCAACCCCATGGACTAGTCCATGGAATTCCCCAGGCCAGAATACTGGAGTGGGTGGCCTTTCCCTTCTCTAGGGGATCCTCCCAACCCAGGGATCGAATCCAGGTCTCCTGCATTGCAGGCGGATTCTTTGCCAACTGAGCCACAGGAAATTTTAGTCATGGTCACTGTCTATTTGTCTGTATGATCAGCTCATTATCTTTCTCCTTTTTGGATTAATATTCCTCAGTCTTATAACTCATCTGCCTTCATTTCTCCTTAAGGTACCCAAGTACTTTTCTGATTAATCTCTCAAATGACTCCTAGATTATTTACGATTTCACTGGGTCACATGGCCTTCTTCCATCACTCCTCTGAACTCTAGCCTAACTGACCTACTTCAGCTTCCTAGAATGATATATGATCCTTCACACCATAGCCCTTTCCACACATTAGTCCCCTTGCCTGTAACACTCTCCCTCTCTCTAGCTTCCCCTTCACCAGGGTAATTCCTACTCCTCCTTCGGAATTTATCACAGTAATCATTGTCTTCAGGGAACCTTTCCATATCCCTAGTTCAGGTTACATACAATTATTATATGTTCTTACAGCATTATGGACCTTTGGTTCAGTGTATTTATCACAGGTATAAGTTTATAAGATGTGGCAATTCTTTTTTTACTTGTATGATAATCTGATTATCAGTCTCTCCCAACTGCAAACTCCAAGAAGATAGGGTAAATATCTGCTTAATTCAAAATTAATATTAGTAGTGTTCTCAAAAACTCTTAGGTAGAGTAGCAACATTTCTTGTTTTATTTTCTTATTTCACTCATTAGCTGAAAACCTGTGTCATTTCATCTTTTACAAACAAGTCCACATCAAGGTGTTATTTTACAACAAAGGGTACAAACATATAAATAAAAAGTCCTATTAACAAGAAAGTACTAAAGCTTATCCACTACCATCTCCTTTGGCTTGCATCTCAAAATCCTCACTGTGAACATTCTGGTTCTGCTTGCTCTAATATTTGTAAGGTGGAAGGGGGAAAATTAAAGCTTTCCAAGGTGTTTTCCAAACAACCAGTTTATAGCCCACACAACTTAACCCAAAAAGTCCTTTTAAAAATGCCTTCATTGAGTTGCTGATGTCTTTACTACTGGGAGGTAAGGGATGAATATGCAGCTGAAAAAAGTGCTTTCAGAACTACCTGGGAGGGTGTAAATTTCATTTTATCTGAATAGAGAATAACAAAATATGACAAACTTCCAATTGGGGATTTACACACTAGGGAAAGAACAGTCAGATGCTTAAGATCTAAACATTGCAAACCCAAATCACTTTTTTTCTGCCAAGAATATCAAACGACTAGGTGAATTCACCCCAAATTCTAAGACTCAAAGCTATGCTAGTTTCCTTAGAAACAGTACAGGTGTAACCAAAGAATTTTTACTATGCTTATGGCTTAGGGTCCCACTACAATTTTGACGACTTTTATATTCTCTAAATGAACACAGTGCCTTTATAAACCTGGGCAGTGTTCCAGGAACAGAGGTCATTTAATTACTTATTTTGCATTAATTAGCAGATGTCTTGAAACCTTTAATAAAACAAAGGCAAGATCCTGAATCTTACAGACTTTCTTCTTAATACAGTCTTTTTTGCTTCAGTGGGAGGAAAGGACCACTGGTTAAGTTCCAAACCAGTTCATAACACTGGACACTACATCACTGAAAGGGCAGAATATATTTTTTTCACTCATAGTCCCTGGAAGATTTTTTAGCTCATCCTTCACACTGGAGCACCGTGACCTCTTAGCACTTGCTCTGGCAACTGGGATTTCCTTCTCATTTAACTGAAGAGGCTTAGATAATAGCAAGATTCCATTGCTATAGGCAAGACTGATGGTTGAAGAAAATGGACGTTTTAACTAGAGAGCTTTGTAAAGCACCCAGAAGCCTTGAATACTTAGTACGGGTTAGAAAAACATCAGGGTAATAATAATAATAATAGCAATAGAAAACTATTCTTGAACATTACTATACCCCTGGTAATATTCTAAGTGCTTCTCCTGTATTCATTTACCTAATCTGCACAACAATGCCATGTTGCAGTTACAGTTATTATTCTTCTTTTATACTTAAAAATCAAGTGCAGAAAGGTTAAGAGATTTACCCAAAGCCATACATATACTAATTCTTCCAGTAATTCTGCCAATTTTCAGGCTAATAATCATAATCACATATTCTCTTGATAAAGCACTTACAACTCTGCCCCAAATATATTGTTCATGAGCAAGCACAAGGATGTATGTTTTGCGATGCAAATTGATCACCAAAAGCTGACAAATTCCACTAATAGAATGTATGGTTTTTTAATCTTTCTAAGGTTTAAAATTTTCTTTTTAAAATGCATTTATTTTTAATAGAAGGATAATTGTTTTACAATATTATCTTGGTTTCTGTCATACATCAACATGCATCAGCCATAGGTATACATATATATGTATATATATGTCCCCTCCTTCTTCTTCTTCTTTTTTTTTTTTTTCTTGTCAAAGAAGGTTTTATTTGCAAGAATACCAAGAATGTTCCAGAAATCCAGGTTGGGTTTCTATGATTACATTCTCAAAGCTATTTGTTTTCTCTTATTTATATAAAAGAGAGAGAAATAATTATCAACTCATGATGCCTTCTTGTTTTCATCTTTACTGGATTAAACTACTACTCATTCAGAATCCACAGAGAGAGATAGTCTTCTTCATTATCTCTGGCAAAAACAAACCAGAAAGGACTAGTAAATGGCATCCCCATGTCCCATTATCATCCATCCCCAAGGAGTTTAGGAATGGGGCTTAGAAATCTATAGCTTAGAAAGTAACTCATATGGCTCTTGTCATAAGACAAGTTTGGGGAATGTGCTCCAAGTAGAAAATGGAGCTGATCATGGCTGTGAAATGTCCCTTCCTTCTTGAACCTCTTTCCCACTTCTCACCCCAAACCACCCTCTAGGTTTTCATTCACAGAGCAGCAGGTTTGAACTCCCAGAGTCATACAGCAAATTCCCACTGGCTATCTATTTTACATATGGTAATATATAATGCTTCAATGCTTCTTTTTAATGATGTAGTCATTACTTTTAATGGTATTGATGAACCTACTCACAGGTTTAAAAATTTATGGATCTAGATCTGCCAGTATGAGACCTTAAAGGAAGGAGGTGGGAGGAAGGTTCAGGATGGGGGACACATGTATACCCATGGTTGATTCATGTCAATGTATGGCAAAAACCACTACAATATTGTAATTAGCCTCCAATTAAAATAAATAAATTAATTTTTAAAAATCACAGGCTAATTCTCAAAGCCATAAGGAAAAAATTGATTTACCTAAGACAAAAAAACTAACAAATAGCAAAGCCAAATTAAAATACAAATTTTTTTTAAATTATGTTAGTGTAAATTTGAAGTAGATTTGATAAATTAATATAAATATTGGAAACCCAGGAACAACCACTAAGAAAACACTCAAAAATATTGTAAAAATATTTAAAACAATTGGAAAAAGTATACTAGAAAATAGCCATTCAAAACAGAGAAATAGTAAATAAGGAACACAAGACAAACATATTCATGAGCTGTACAGAAAATAAAAAACAAAATGGTATCAAAATTCAACTATAACAATAATAACATTAAGTAGAATAGATTAAACAATCCAACCATAAGGCAAAGAAAAGATTATTATAAAACTGTATTTAAAAGTAGAATCCAGGGTTATTGTTACCATCTTTCTCAATTCCATATATATGCCAGACAGCAAAAGAGACACAGATGCATAGAACAGTCTTTTGGACTCTGTGGGAGAGGGAGGGGGTGGGATGATTTAGGTGAATGGCATTGAAACATGTATAGTATCATATATGAAATGAATCGCCAGTCCAGGTTCAATGTATGATACTGGATGCTTGGGGCACTGGGACGACCCAGAGGTATGGTATGGGGAGGAGGGAGAGGGGTTCAGGATGGGGAACACGTGTATACCTATGGTGGATACATGGTGATGTATGGGAAAACCAATACAAGAAAAAAAGTTGTTGTAATTTTCCTGGTGTTCTGATGAGTATTAAGCTGAAGTAAATAATCAGTTTCCTTGATTTTAGCGTAGTGACTTAAAGAATGCTTCAAATGCAAAAGTATGTCAACAGCTTATTTTG
>SJYX01005521.1:768528-786745 GCA_006410675.1 Oreotragus oreotragus | reverse complement strand
AGCCAATAAAATATTGGTCATTGAGCTTACAATGAGTGGTCTCAGGAGTGATTAAGCTTGTACAAAATAACCCCTAGTTCACAAGTAACGGCCCTGGGGGCACAGCCAGGTGAGAAGAATGGATTCTGATGGGCAGAGTCTGGTTCTTAGATGGAACCACAAGAATGCTGCTCTTTCTTTTACTGATGGTGCTTTAAAATCCAAATTGACTCTAGATGGCTTGGTGCTCCCTTTGGGGGAAGATATCTGAAATGGGAGCCTTGCAGTGGACAAAGCCATTGTCCTATATGATTCTCTTTCATCTCCAGGAAGAATACTCGGCCTATTACAGTACTCTGACCAGGGACCAAAGGTGAAAACTGAGGTGGCGGGGGAGACCAAGGGCGAAGAAAGACGTACGATGGAAATTAAGTGCCACAGCATCCTTCTTTGACTATGCCTTCTTAACCCTTACACGCAACATATGTCTATTTTCCTTTTTAAAAGAGCTCAGTGTCAGAGCCAAGTTAATAATTGGACTACCGGGGAAGCCCAAGTTAATAACAGCTATTGTTTACTGAGTATGGGCTTTGCAGGAGACACCAGGAGTAAAAAGCCCACCTCCCAGTGCAGGAGATGCAAGAGACATCATCTCAATCCCTGGGTCGGGAAGATCCCTGGACTGGGAAGTGGCAACCCACTCCAGTATTCTTGCCTAGAAAATTTCATGAACCACGGAGCCTGGCAGGCTACAGTCTATGGGATCACAAAGTGTCAGACACAACAAGCACACACTCACACACAATCACACATTAAGTACGGACTATGTGCCATGTACTGTCATCATACCATTCAATTTACAGAATCCTATGTAATCTTTATGAAATAGATATTATCCCCATTTCATAGGTAAGAAAACCAATAGGCTCAAATAAGTTTATTGACAATGGCCAATAGGGCTTCCTCATGGCTCAGAGGGTAAAGAATCTGCTTGCAAAGTGAGAGACATGGTTTCGATCCCTTGGATGGGAAGATTCCCTGGAGAAGGGAACGGCAACCCACTCCAGTATTCTTACCTGGAGAATTCCATAGACAGAGGAGCCTGGTGGGCTGTAGTCCATGAGGTCACAAAGAGTAAGACATAGAGACTAACACTTTCACTTTCTGCATGGCCAGTAAGTCATACAGCTGAAACATGAACCCAGTCCACCTGACTCCAAAGCACAAATAAGTTTGGAAAGATTGCAATCTCTCAGATCACTGTAGGAACCAATAAGGATTTCTATTATATAGAAAATTCATGGAAAGCCTATTCAAAACCAATGACCTTTCCCTAACAACTTAAAAGAAAAGATGACAATAATTCCTGGGGTGAGTGTTATTGTTGGAAAACACAACCAAAGGGAACCATCTCACAGACTTATCAGACCAATTTCAAAAGTTAAGCTTCTCAGAATCCACTGGACAACCAAAGGAAGACAATGCTTACAACATCTTTAGAGCTCATCATTCAATTTTCAGAGCATTTATGGCAGATCACTGTAGCATTTTCCCCTGGAANCAGACCAATTTCAAAAGTTAAGCTTCTCAGAATCCACTGGACAACCAAAGGAAGACAATGCTTACAACATCTTTAGAGCTCATCATTCAATTTTCAGAGCATTTATGGCAGATCACTGTAGCATTTTCCCCTGGAATTGTTCAGATTTTAGAATTGTTTGAGCACCAGACTCTATGAGGCCAGAAAAAAAAAATCACAAAGTGAATCTATATCATCTTCTCTTACTTGACCACAAATGAAAACCTCTGTGCTACAAAGATTTTCCTTTTCCTCTTCCTGGGGAATTTGACAGTATCTACAACACTCATTTCATTACATACTTGCAAGTGTTCCATAGGGATAATCACTCAGGGCACCTTGGGTTAACACAATGCTAGTTTTTCTCTTTTTCTAAGTATTTTCTGGCCACCTGAGCTAGGGTGATGCTGCTCTTGTCATGGCCTTTTTGACTGCAACCTAATCTCTCCATCTTGCAAGTGACTAATAACTATTCAGTATGAAAGATCCCTAGTAAAAGGTGAAGTTAAAACATGTGTCAAATGTGTTCACTGCATACCAGATCAGCATTTGTGCTTGTTCTTAGTCGAAGGTTCAGTGAAAGGGAAGACAAAACACGGGGCAAAAAAAAAAAAAGAGCCATCTTCTGTAGACTAAGTGTTTATGCTGTCTCTTATACACATCTAGATGTGTATAAGAGACAGGGGCTATAGTCCATGAGGTCGCAAAAGGGTTGGACATGACTTAGTGACTAAACAACTCTATGAAATACTATTTTATAGGTATGGAAGACAAAACACGGGGCAAAAAAAAAAAAAGAGCCATCTTCTGTAGACTAAGTGTTTATGTCTCAAAATTCGTATGTTGAAGCTTAATCCCCCAGTTCCCAAAGTGATAGAATTTGGAAGTGTGGCCTTTGAAAGGTAATTAGGTTTCAATGAGGTCATGGGGGTGGAGGCCCCAAGATGAGATTTATGGCATGATAGCGCTTCACTGGGAGAGGAAATGGCAACCCACTCCAGTATTCTTGTCTGGAAAATCCCCATGTACAGAGGAGTCTGGCAGGCTACAGTCCATGGGGTCACAAAGAGTCAGACACTACTGAGCAACTAAGCTTGGGGCTTCCCTGGTGGCTTAGACAATAAAGAATCCTCCTGTAATGTGGAAGGCCTGGGTTCCATCCCTGGGTCAGGAAGATTCCCTGGAAAAAGGAATGGCTACCCACTCCAGTATTCTTGTCTGGAGAATTTCATGGACAGAGGAGCCTGGCAGGCTGTAGTCCATGGGGTCACAAAGAGTAAGACATGACTGAGCATACACACACATACACACACACACACAGACACACACACACTGGAATATTATGAAGCCATAAAAAAAGACTGAGCTACTAACTTTCACTTTCAGGAGAATGAAGAGTCCAGAAGTCTCCCAAGTTTGTATAAACACAGTGAGGAGGTTGTCTATGAACCAGGAAGTGGACTCTCACCAGACACTGGTATCTGCTGGTACCTTGATCTTAGACTTTCAGCCTCCAGAATTGTGAGAAATAAATGCTCTCTATTTTAGCCACCTAATTGATGGTATCTTTATTATAGCAGCCTGAGCTGCTAAAGGCTCCATCATGTAAGCAGAGTAGTGAGTAGTATAGAATATAGAATTTCAGAGTCACTGTGGTCCGGTTTCAGTCTCTGCCCACCTCCCTTTCTGAAGACCCACCATTAAGAATGTTATTTAACTTTAGAAGAGTAAAACTGAATACTAATCAAACTTCTGCTACACACCAAATGTTCTTCCTGTTCTCAAAGCAACTCAGCAAAGGGTACTTACTGCTAATTCCCACTTTGCACATGAGGAAGTTAAAATGATCTGATTTGCTCAGAGTTACATGGTTAGTAAACAGCTGAACCAGGATTTGAACAAAGAACATAAATTCCTGTATGGTCCCTGTAAACATGCTGTTCTCGTTGGGCTGTGTACTATTAGAATGTTATCAGTAATGTTCACACCAAAATAAATGAGTAAAAGTCCTTTTTTTCAGAAAAAATAAATAAAATCCTCCATGGTGGCACAGAAAAATTGAGGATGGAAATAAAGACAACTCCTGCACACAACTTCCCAGGGACCCTGAATGAATGCCCTCATAGTAGCACAGGGTGAAATTCAGACATCTAAAAATTGGCCTCACCTACTAGCGTGACTGTGAAAAAAAAAACAAAAAACAGGGACTTCCCTAGTGGTCCAGTGGTTAACACTCCATGCTTTCAATGCAGGGGATACAGGTTCTATCCCTGGTCGAGGAACTAAGATCCCAGATGCTGAGTGGTGCAGCCAAAAGATTTAAGGAAATTAAAATTAAAAAAATATATATAACAAGTGTAGGGACATATGTAGAGAAATTGGAACTCTTGTGCACTGCTGATTGAACTTTGGAAAACAGCACAGTGGTTCCTCAAAAATTAGAAAAAGAGATACCGCTTAATTCAGCAAGTCTGCTTCTAACTATAAACCCAAAAGAATTAAAAGCAGAATCTCAAAGAAATACTTCTATACCACATTCATAGCAAAATGATTCACAATAGCTAAAACGTGGAAGCAAGCCAAGTGCTCATCTACCAATGAATGAATAAGCAAAGTGTGGTCTATACAAGCAGTGGAGTATTATTCAGCCTTTAAAGGGAAGGAAACTCTGACACATGCTACAACATGGATGAACCTTGAGGACATCATGCTAACTGAAACAAGTCACTTCCAAAGGGACAAATAATATTGAGATTTGATTTATATGAGGTCCCTAGAGTGACTGAAATCATAGAGACAAGATACTTTTTGTGTTGTGATAGCCAGAAGCTAGGGGGAGGGGAGGGTGGAGAGTTACTATTGAACAAGTATAGATACTCAGTTTCAGAAGATGAAAAGCGTTCTGGATATGGAAGGTGGTGATGGTTGCACAACAGTGTGAATGTACTTAATACCACGGTACACTTAGAAGTGTTATAATAAATTTTGAGTTATGTACATTTTGCCATGGGCTTCCCAGGTGGCACTACTGGTAAAGAACCTGCCTGCCAATGCAGGAGAAATAAGAGATGGGGTTTAATCCCTGGGTATGGAAGAATCCCTGGAGACAGGCATGACTACCCACTCCAGTATTCTTGCCTGGAGAATCCCCATGGACAGAGAAGCCTGGTGGGCTACAATCCATAGGGTTACAGAGAGACAGACACAACCGAAGCGACTGAGCATAAACACGTGAAATTGCAATTAAAGAAATTCATAAAAAGAAATGGTTTAAGAGACTTCCAGGGTGGTCCAGAGGCTAAGATTTCAAACACACAGCACAGCAGCCCAGGTTCAGTCCTGGTCAGGGAACTAGATCCCACATGCCACAGCTAAGATGGAAAATCTCAAGTGCTGCAGACAAGATCTGGTACAGTAAACTAAATGATAAATAACTTAAAAATGAATTGGTTCTGATTTCAACCAAGAACTCTGATTAGTAGAGACTGGCACCAGGTAGACAGTCTACTTTTGACTCCAGCCCTTTGCACTGAGGCTGCCACCTAATGAATAAATCATGAAGTCATCCAGGACTCTTTCCTTTCCCATCAGTCCTCTCATCCTGGCAGCCACCATGGCATCTGTTATTCTTCTCACAGATTTTTCAAGTCATTTTCTGCTCTAAGTTATCACATCTCCTTAGTTTACACCTTTATTGACTCTTGGGTGGCTCACCTCTCACGTCTCATTTCCTTCAAGCCATCTTCCCAACTGTAGCCAGAAAGACCTTTACAAAGACCTAGAGCAGTCTTTCCTCTACTTATGCATCTCTTGTGTGTATGTTCAGTCGTGAATGGCTCTTTGCAGCCCCTTGGACTGTAGCCCACCAGCTTCCTCTGTCCATGAATTTCCCAGGCAAGAATACTGGAGCGTGTTGCCATTTCCTACCCCAGGGGATCTTCCCGACCTGGGGATCAAACCCATGTCTCCTGCATTTCCTGCATTGGCAGGTGGATTTTTTACCACTAGTGTCACTTGGGACACCCATACATCCCTTAAAAGGCTACTGTCTAGAATTTTAAAAATCCAAGTTTCTTGTCCTAGTATTAAAAGTACAATTGCACTCCTCCTCTGTTTTAAAATTCATTGCACACCACCTCTGTCCTCTAGATAATGTTTCAGAGACCCTGAGATGGGTATAGTTCTCTCCAGGCCTATGTCATTACACACACACACACACACACACACAACAAACACCCTTTCACTTGTCCAGAATGTTATTCATCTTTTCTGCATTTGGAGAATTCCTATTCCTTCTTACATTGCAGCATAAATGTCACCACCTCCAGAAATCCTGTCTTGCCAAAGTTGATCATTCCCTTTCCTATGCTACCTCCAGAATGCATGTGAACTTATAGGCTTCTTGGCACAGTGCCCAATGCATCATAAGCACTCAGTAAGTTGTTGACATTTTATGATTATTATTATTACTATTTTCTAGAGTGTTTAACTTGCTTACTGGATTACCTCTACTGTAAGCCTCTGAGTATTTTAAAAATAGCAACTGATTAGTATTAGTTATCTCTATGCCCATCATCTCAGGCTAAAATCCAGTGCAAAGGAGGTATAGCAAGAAAAGAAGGTTCGGAGCAGCTCTTATTTGGGACTTCTCTGGCCATCCAGTGGTTAAGAATCTGCCTTGCAATGCAGGGGACGCAGGTTCAAGCCCTCATCAGGGACCTGAGATCCCATATGCTACAGGCCAGCTGTCCTCAGACACCACTGCTACTGAAGCCCATGCACAATTAGAGAGTCTGTGCACTGAAGCAAAAAATATAACAGAAGGCAATGAAGATCCTGTGCCACAGCTAAGACCTGATGCAGCCAAATAAATAAATAACATTTTTTTAAAAAAGAACAGCTCTTGATTCAATCTCTTCTTCATCAAGAGAAGGAACTACTAATCTCATTGTATTCCAGGCTCTAGGACAATGATTGAGCCATGGGTCCAGTGGACAGCATCACTCTTTCTCTGCCTGGTCTATCCAAGCAGCCATATTGTACAAATCAGCCAGTGAGGGCATATTGAGCCCTTTTCTTTCATCCTTATGCACATCCTGGGGCTTGCTCAGCATCTGTCCAATTGCTGTAGTAGAATCTGGGGGTTTAGAAGTTAATAGAGGTCCCAACAGATTCTTATGTAAGGCCACATTCTTCAGGCCTCTCTAGCACTATATATATTTTTTAATTTTTATTTTTACTTTATTTTACTTTACAGTACTGTATTGGTTTTGGCATACATTGACATGAATCTGCCACGGGTGTACATGAGCTCCCAAACATGAACCCCCCTCCCACCTCCCACCCCACATCATCCCTCCGGATCATCCCCGTGCACCAGCCCCAAGCATCCTGCATCCTGCATCGAACATAGACTGGCTCTCAATAGAATCTTAGCCAAGTAATGAAATGGTGCCTTGTTTCCTGTTGGCTATGATTTTATGTGAATATCCCACTCCAGAAGTCTTAAGAAGAAGGACATTTCTGCTCTGGGGAAGAATTTCCCAGAATGTCTTTATTTTCTATGTTCTAACAGTACCTTGGTTGTCCCTGGTGACTCAATAGTAAAGAATCCATCTGCCACAGCGGGAGACACAGCTTCGATCCCTGGGTCAGGAAGATCCCCTGGAGAAGGAAATGGCAACCTTTTTTAGTATTCTTGCCTGGAAAATCCCATGGACAGAAGTTCATCCCTCCGGATCATCCCCGTGCACCAGCCCCAAGCATCCTGCATCCTGCATCGAACATAGACTGGCTCTCAATAGAATCTTAGCCAAGTAATGAAATGGTGCCTTGTTTCCTGTTGGCTATGATTTTATGTGAATATCCCACTCCAGAAGTCTTAAGAAGAAGGACATTTCTGCTCTGGGGAAGAATTTCCCAGAATGTCTTTATTTTCTATGTTCTAACAGTACCTTGGTTGTCCCTGGTGACTCAATAGTAAAGAATCCATCTGCCACAGCGGGAGACACAGCTTCGATCCCTGGGTCAGGAAGATCCCCTGGAGAAGGAAATGGCAACCTTTTTTAGTATTCTTGCCTGGAAAATCCCATGGACAGAAGAAGCCTGGCGGGTTCCAGTCCATGGGGTCACAAGAGTCGGATATGAGTTAGTGACTAAACAACAAACAGTACCTTGGTCCCATCCTTAATTTGAAGGCTAGAAACCCAATAAATGTCTATTAATTTGCATTGACTGGGAAGCAAATTGTTAATGGACCCTGGGCAGTAGTAAAACACTCCCACAAGAACCGCACACTCTGAAGGCTCATCCTGTGTACCATTTGCACAGCAAGAGAACACATACCCAATTTCTGTCCGAGCAAAGTTTACTACCTAGCCTTGAAGCTTTCTACTCTTAAGTCTACAGAAGATTTCAGAGGCTTAATCCTTAAGATTAACACTATATCAGGAACATAAAGGCAATATGTGCATAATCTTAATGACAAACATATAATCAATGTTTCATAATGTTTTTAGAATAAGAGAATACATAAGGTTTACACTGTGATTTCTTTTCCAGGCTTCATAAATAAACAATGACTCTTTTTTCCCTCATGTTCAATGATTTATAGACAGATCTTTAAGTAAAGCATTCTCGTTCATTACTAACGCACTGCATAATGCACAGTAATAAGTGAATATAGCTCAAGCGTGATCATTTAACATATTAATAAAGCAGCAATGTAATTTAAAGCAACAACCTTCTCACTTAACATAAATAATCTCTGGATAAGAAACCAGAAGTAAGCATGAGAGACCAATACGCAAAGGATGTATATGTGTAGTTGCTTCAGTCATATCCAACTCTTTGCAACCCTATGGACTGTAGCCAACCAGGCTCCTTCACCCATGGGATTCTTAAGGCACAAACACTGGAGTGGGCTACTGCATGCCCTTCTCCAGGGGAGCTTCCCAACTCAGGGATAGAACCCATGTCTCTTATGTCTCCTGCATTAGCAGGAAGGTTCTTTACCACTAGCACCACCCCCAGAAACCCCCATTCATCACAAGGGAACCAGAAGAAAATAACGAAGCACCAGTCACTAGAGGCAGATTGTCAGAGTCACTGGTGCACACCCTGGGAACAACCAAGCCCCTCATTCCTCCCAGTGGCAGGAAGAATCAGCTTTGTTTTCCCATCACAAAAGCCAGAATCATCAGTACAGCCAGGGTACAGAACCTTCCCAGGGAAGGCTTTTGCAGGCTATGATTTCAAGCCTGACACGATGACCCACTGTACAGTCTTATGGGAAATTAGATGGGAGCTCTTTGCTGAGAACAGAATTAACCCTTGTCATTTAATATTTCATACCATCCTGGCGGCTCCCTAACAAGAACAAATGGCTATAGCCGAAATGAATCTTATTTATCCTGAGTGGGATTTCATGTTAAGGATAGCGGAGCAGCCTGTATCCTGAAACATAACAGACCCGCAGTGGTTAGTGAGGTATCATTGTATTTGCCATGCAGTAGGGAAAAAAAATTAATGTCCACACTTTTGGAAACACAGGAAAAACAGCTATTGTCCCAGCTTAAAATAGAAAATTAAACTGGGGAAAATAACTCCCCCCCTTTTTTTCCCTAGAGGGCAGGGTCTAGTAAGAGGGGGAAAGTGAATTACTTTAGGGAAGATATGTATTTTTAAGGTAGGATGGCTAGTTTCCTGGGTTTTTGATTTCCATAACCCTGCTTCTTTTGCTGTTCTCCACCAAAAGAACATCTGTTTTATGAGCTGAGCTTTGCCAGCTCTTCCTCCTCATTTTTCGGATGATGAACTGCCTCTGCGTTGTGATTTATGAACCTCAGAGATACCATGGCGAGCTTGTCTGGCTAGAGAATGCAGCGCTTCTGTTTTCTGTTTCAGCTGGCAAAAATTCTGGTCATGCAAGGCTCTAGATAACGCAGAATGAAGTGAGCTCCAGTTGGATGGGAGATGCGAATTGTGACATAAATGACTAGCTGACAACCAAAGACTGGGTCTTCCCTTGCCAAGTGTGAAATTACTGCTGGGGACTATCTGCCCATCCAAAGACTACTTAACCCAGCATTCCTTGCAGCTAGGTGGGGGTCATGTGACTTGTTCTCACCAATGGAATGTGAGTAGAAGTGACATCCATTTCCTCCAGTACAAAGTGAGTAAGAAGCACATATGCTTTCCCCACCTTCTTTTTCTCCATCAGCCAACAGAGAGAGGAGTCTAAGGCCCAAGAAGAGGGCAGAGCTATGAGATAGAAGGAGCCTGGGTCCCTGAGCGACTTCACGGAATGCTGTCCATTGACAAAGGTGATGAAAAATAAGCAAGAAATAAGTGAGTGAAACCACTGAGATTTCAGGGACTCTATATGACCGCTGCTAATATCGATTAATATACAAACCAAACCACTTTGGTAGAAAGGAGATGAAAACTGGAAGGCCTGATCATGATCCTGGCTTGACTGTTTGATAATTCAGGGCAAAACTTATGTGTTTCACACCTCTCATATCACCATCTTCTTTTCCCTCCTGTGACAAGCAAGAAAGGTGGGAGAAAGGGAGAGACAAAGGAAGAAAGGAAGGAAGGAGGAAGGGAGACATGAAGGAGGGAAGGGAGGAGAGAAAGAAAGACGGGTAATTGAGTAGGACCCATAGGGGTCTTTCTAGAGCAGAACCCCCCATATCCTCTAATTTAGCTCTTCTCTGAAGTCCCTAGATATAACAGTATCTTATGCACGTTTCCTGAATTGTTTTACAGATGCTAAGAAGCCCTCACCAAATGAGAGATGCTAACTATTTGATGGCCATGAGCATATAGCCCCCAGGCCTATTGAAGACTGATCATTGGCACCATCCTGACCTCACCATCAACCAATTAGAGAATTATGCACAATCTGATCAAAGACCCTGGGATGCCCCTCCCTCATCTGGCCTTTAAAAATGCTTTGCTGAAACCCATCGAGGAGTTTGGGCTTTTTGAGTATTAGCTGTCCTGGACTCCTTATTTGGTGCCTTGAAATACATGCTGCATTTACCTTCATGACAACTGGTGTCAGTAGATTGGCTTTACTAAGTACACCTGAGCACACCCATTTGATTTGGTAATGGAAGGAAGGAAGAAAGAAATGTATGTTAGTTCTTTTAGCAAGCAACTCCACAAGAATCTCCAGTAACTTCCCACCAAACTGGGAAGTGGGTCAGATTCAAAATTTCAAGTTCTGTGTTACATCCTGATCCTGCCAAGAAACTCCTTTTATGGTGGACAAAAACAGAAACCTCCCTAGGTCTAACCAAATGCCAGAAGCAGTGGAGTGATACAAAGGGCATGCTGGATGGACAAAGAGAATACCCTGACCACTGAGGCCAGAGCATGCCAATCAATGGAGACACACAAGCGAGAGGGAAGGAATATTACCCCATGAAGGAAAAGATGATTTCCAAAGTAGGCCAAGACATCAGTTCCTACATCCCAGGACAAGGAATTCCAATATGATATCCAGTAAGATATTGACAATCTCCACGTGGAAACTCCAGATTGAATAGCTCCTTCAATTTCCTAACAGCCCTGCTCAGCCTGTACTGAAATGACACCATCATATAGTTAGAAAAGGACTCCTTAGCTGTCAGATGGTTTCACCTCTAACAGGAAACTCCAAAGTGCCACCTTTCCTAAAAGGAAGCAAATTGCGAATGCTTAAACATTTGAGGGCTCAATTATCACGTTGGCCCCTGCAATTAGGAAATGACATCCACTAATTGGGTAACTGTGTACCTAAGTGCCTGATGTGTGGGCAAATTGAAGGCATGATATATGCAAATCAACCTTCATGTAAAATTGTTGTCCCATTAAACCTAATAGTCACTGCATGTCAATCACAAGGATGCCAATCATACCCACCTCTTTCTGAGTGAATCCTTTTAGCCAAAGTGTTTCTTGATAGTTGGATCTCACTAATGAAATTATATGAAATAACAATGTATAGTTTCTATGAGATCTAGTCATAAATATGGATCATGTCTTTTTCCTGGAGAAAATGAGAGTCATCTGAGCTGTGTATTCTTACCAGTGGTTAATTCTGCCTTCCTCAGTTCTTCCTCCTTGGAAGAAAAGCTATGACAAATCTAGACAGTGTATTAAAAAGCAGAGACATCATTTTGCTGATACAAGTCCATATAGTCAAAGCTACGGTTTTTCCAGTAGTCATGTAAGGATGTGAGAGTTAAGCCATAAAGAAGGCTGAGAACCAAAGAACCGATGTTTTCCAACTGTGGTGCTGGTGAAGACTCTTGAGAGTGCCTTGGGCAACAAAGAGATCAAGCCAGTCAACCCCAGCCAGTCAAGGAAATCAACCCTAAATATTCATTGGAAGGACTGATGCTGAAGCTGAAGTTCCAATACTTTAGCCACCTGACGTGAAGAGCCAACACATTGGAAAAGAACCTGATGCTGGGAAAGATTGAAAGCAGGAGGAGAAGGGGACGACAAAGGATGAGATGGTTGGATGGCATCACCAACAAATGGACATGAGTCTGGGCAAACTCTAGGAGATGGTGAAGAGCAGGGAAGCTTGGAGTGCTGCAGTCCATGGGTTGCAAAGAGTCAGACATGACAGCAACTGAACAACAACAGTTCTTATTGCTAAAGAAGGGTGAAGATAGTCCCCGGAAAAAGAACACTTAGTAGGCGTTAAGCACATTTAAAATGTTCAAAGATTCTGTTGATGGTTCTCAATAGCTACCACAGCTCAGGCTCTAAGCTAAGCATTTGATACACGTCATCTCATTCAGCCCTATCTAAGGGGTAGATACTACTGTTAGCCTCATTTTACAGATGAGGAAACTGAGGCACTGGGATGTTCAGAGACTTGCTCAGGGTCACAGAGCAACCCAGTGGCAGAGTCAGGATCTGAACCCACCTCCTTTTCTCCTACCTCCCATCTCCAACCCATCCTCAAGCAGTATGGGTTCCAGTTCCTCCATTTCTTTCAAATCAGTTTATAGTCTCCGCCTCCACTGCAGCTATCCTGGTCACCATCATTCACCAGCTGTTTTTAAGTTCACCTCTCCTGTCCCTCAGTACAATCAGGGTGATCTTTCTATAATACAAATCTGACCATGTCACTTCTTCCTACAACGTTATTGCCCTCGTGATGAAATTCAGATTCCTTTACTCAGCAAGCAAATCGTATCATGAGTCTTCTCACAGAACCTTGGAGTCATGCTACTCTATTCTTCAGCCAGGCAAGGGACTGGAATGGTCTTGTCAACATCTCTGGGGATCCCATGATGCCGATGCAGAGATCATCCTCACTGCACAGACCCTATCCATCCTTATGGGGCTTTTTTCCACTTTGATTCCTAGATACCACATCTGATTTCCCCCTTCCTTATGGGCTGCTCCTTCTCACTAACCCAGGATCCTGTTCTTGAATCTCTTCCTTTCTCTACTTACACATATCCCCACCCCATGACCCCATCCAGCACCATGGCTTTAAATCCCAGCTGGTGGCTCAATAATAAAGAATCCACCTGCAATTCAGGAGATGTGGGTTCAATCCCTGGGCCAGGAAGATCCCCTGGAGAAGGAAATAGCAACCCACTCACTATTCTTGTCTTGGAAATTCCATGGACAGAGAAGCCTGGTGGGCTATAGTCCATGGGGTCACAAAAGAGTTGGACATGACTTAATCACTAGACAACAAACAACACAATCAGGACTTTAAAATGCAATTCTCCAGCCCCAACTTCAATCCTTCCAGTTGCCTAGTTAAGTCTCAAATAAGTGTCTAACAGAACTCTCAGACTTGGCCAGAAACTACTGACCTCCTCACTTGCCCCTAAACCTGTCTTTCCTGCAGTTATCTCTCACTCAGGAAATGGCAACTCCATCATTTCTGTCGTTCAAGAGACATCCCCTGTTTCTCTCAAGTCCCACCTAAAATACATCTGTTAGTCCTGTTGGTTCTACCTTCAAAGTGTATATACAAGGGACTTCCCTGGTGGTCTAGTGATTAGGACTCCACGCTTCCACTTCAGGGGCTCCAAGTCTAACCCTGGTTAGGGAACTAAGATCCCACAAGCCACAGGACACAGCCAATACATATATCTCTATATAGAGATATATGGGCTTCCCAGGTAGTGTTAGTGGTAAAGAACTGCCTGCCAGTGAAGCTGACATAAGAGACTTGGGCTCAATCCCTGGGTCATAAATATGCCCTGGAGGCGGGCATGGCAACCCACTGCAGTATGCTTGCCTGGACGATCCATGGACAGAGGAGCCTGGGAGGCTACAGTCCATGGGGTCACAAAAAGTCAGACACAACTGAAGCAACTTAGCACACATACAAATGCATATAGATATATACATCTGAAATCTGACCTCTCTTAACTTCTGCCACAAGCACTGAGGTCCAAGCCACCACGCTTTCTCACTTGCAGTAGTGACACAATCTCTGTGTCTCGGTTTCCATCCTTCTTCCCACCATCTAGTCTCAAATTTAGAGAGAGCTCTCCAAAACATACATGTAGTCACTCCCCCTGCTAACACCCTTCTCCCCTCACCCTAGTGGTTTTTCTTTACAATTAGAAGAATGCTAAATCCACTCCAAGCTCAGCTCTTTCCTTCCACTCTCTATACTTGCACACAAAATTATAATTGTATGTTAGCCAATCTCCTTACCATGCATATTTTATATCTTAGTTACTCTAATGTAACTGTATCCTACAATGCATCAGATTTCTGTTTGGGTCAATATTATCCATTAAATGATAATCACCACAGTTACCATTTGCTGAGCGCTTCTCATGTGCACACCATTTTTCTCACTTGGTCCACTGCATTCTAGTACTTAGAGAAATGCAGCCAGGTCTGGAATGTCTCCCCTGGGCTCAGCATAACACTCAGGTTTATCGTTCTTTGGCCAAATGTGATATCTCTGGTTAAGTCCTGTATTCACAATGAATAAAAGCAGCCACAGCCACAGCTTTATTTGATTTCTGTCTCACTTGGCACTGCTATCCTCCAGACTCCTGAGGATGTATTGGCCCTACCACATGACCTTTAGCAGAAACCAAAGCCCTGTTACCAGGTGGTGATGAACAGATGCTGTGTCAATGAAGCTCCATGCTGCTCTACATCTGGATTTCAAGCCAAGTCATTCAGATGGGAATGGAGTTTCTACATTGACTTGAATTCACTACAAAGGACCAGGCAAGTCCATTCCCTTTAATTGTGGAATAAAGGATGTGTGCCAAGCTCCCTTTTACTTCTTTACAAACAGAGTTCATATTTTGTCCAGGGTAGCTGACAAACACCTTTCCCAGATTCCCTTGCAGCTACGAATGAGCATGTGACCTAGTTCCACCCAATAAGATGGAAGAGGAAATTTAGTGGGTAGGACTTCTGGAAAAGCCATTCTTTTTCCTGATAAAGTGGAATAGACTCAACCACTCTTTGCTTTCTCTTTTCTTCTGGGCTGGAAGACATAGAACTCATATGGACATAAAATAGCCATCTTGTATCCATTTTGACAAAGATAAATGCAAAGATGGCTGGTGAAGAATAGAAACCAGAAAGAGTCCAGGTCCCTTGATAGTATCTCTGAATCACCACATCAGCACTTGACTTCCTAACCGTCTTCGAACTTTTCATTACATGAGGAAAATGCACTTTTTTCCTTATGTAAGCCGTTAGTTTTTAGGTATTGTTTCATGAAGCTGAATATAAATATTATCTGATATTTACTATTATTATCCCTCTTAACCATCTATTTCTCTGAAGCATCTTAACAGGCAAAGAATATGAAAGTTAATATCATCTTCTTTAATGAGCCTGCCACCCCCACAAATCAGTGGGTTTGCACGGACTTAGCACTTAGATTTCCTTGGGTCCTGTGTTCAACAGATATTTACCAAGTTTCTGCTATAGGCAGATGCCGTTAAAGGACCAAGTCTTCTGTGATGAACAAAATTCCCCAGTGGATAGAAACCAAGCAGGGCCCTGCACAGCTCCTGGGAACAAAAGCTTTTCTGTGCCCCCCCATTTCTGTCTCTTGCTTATAGGAAATAGGCTTCATTCAGCCTCCATAACCTCCCCTGAGTTCTAAAGGACATGTTTTAAAAGTTTCTAATCAGGGAAGGAGATTCCCAGGTGGTTCAGAGGTAAAGAATCCACCTGCCAATACAGGAGATGCCAGAGACGCTCAACCCCTGGGTCGGGAAGATCACCTAGAGGAGAAAATGGCAACCCACTCCAGTATTCTTGCTTGGGAAATCTCATGGACAGAGGAGCCTGGTGGGTTATAGTCCATGGGGTTGCAAAGAGTTGGATGACTGAGCAACTGAGCACACACACACACAGTACAATCACAGAAGGGAGGGGACACAGAGACAAGGGAGGAACAGTCAAAAGAAACCAAGGATACATATTACCATATCACTGGGCTATGTTGCAAATACTGAAACCCCCACCAGTGGGGAGAAGTTGACTGTAGGCTTCCCACAAGCATATAGACCCCTGGCCTGTTGGAAACAGGTGGTTGATGATGTTGACTCCCAATTATCTCACCACCAACCAGTCAGAAGAATGTCCTCGAGCTGATCATGCCCTCCTTGAACTATGCCTGTAAAACTCCTCACTACCCCCTCTAGGTTGGCATGGTTTTGAAGGCCCTAGCCCACTGTGGGTTTGCCTGGCATAGCAATAATATTAGCTATTCTTTTCTACTTCACCCAAAACTCTATCCCTGGGATTTAATTTAGTGTCGGGGTACAGAGGCTGGATTCGGCTTCAGGACCCTTGCTGCTGCTGTGGTTTAGTTGTTCAGTCGTGTCTGACTCTTTGCAACCTTATTGACTGTAACCCACCAGGCATCTCTGTCCATGGGCTTTCCAATGCAAGAGTACTAGAGCGGATGCCATGTCCTTCTCCAGGGGATCTTCCCAACCCAGGGATCAAACCACATCTGCTGCTTGGCAGGTGGATTCTTTACCACTGAGCTACCTGGGAAGCCCCTCAGGCCCCTTATCTCAATGCTAAGATAGTCTGCAACCCTCTGCTCTGGAGCCTCTTTTATGTCACATGCTCTTCCTCCTCCTCCCTCCACAGTGAACACCTATCCAGAGCTGGAAAGAGTGGAACCCTATACTGAGGTCATAGGACAATATCTCCAGCATTAGCCAAGCACCATGGCAACTATTGTCGGGAGCCATCCTGTTTGTCATGAGCCATCTCTAACCAGCCAGCTCCCATCTCTATATTAAGAAACATATGCATTATATAGAATCCTGAATAATGACCTAATGCCACCCCTCTCCATAGGAATTTTCTTTATCGTTAGGCTATAAAAATTGGCCACAAGCCCACGAAAGGGGTCCACTCTCTCTTGGGCCAGCCCAATGTTCTAACAGCCTCTCCCACTTTTGAAAACTCTATTCTCCTCTCATTCTGCCTCATGTCTGGGAATTCTTTTCCAACCCATGCACAATGAGAGTTCAGGCAAGTTTTCTTTATAGCACTATTCAAGTTTTTCATGCAATCTCTTATACTTCTCCAAAGTCAAAGAGGGAGAAAGATGAGGCTAACTGCGATATTCGTAAAGTCCCTGGCTGTACAGAGGTCAGATTAGATGTTTTCTAAAGTTCCTTAAGGATATAAAATTCTGAATTATACATAATCCTGTCTCTTCTCCAACTGCCCTTCACCTTCCATCCACAGGCAAACTTCCGATTAAAGAAAAATCTTAGGCAGTATAGAAATGCCACATTGCCTTTGAATCTATATGTGAGGCCAAGATTAGTTTGGTCACCTTCAGGTGCTAAGTCTTCAACTTCCGTCAATCAATTCCCAAGAGAATAGAACATAAATGCCATTTTTTGAACAAAGACAAGTGTTTAAGGACTTCTGAATAATTGAAATAAAATGCAGCATTGGTGCAAAAGATCCTGTCTCTCTCTCTTGCTCTCTCTTGCTCTCCCTCTCTCTCTCTCCAGAAAAAAATAAAAATACATATCCAAATCACAGAAATTTTTCTATGAACTGTGTCTCTGATAGCCTGGAGATACGCCTAAGTGTGAAATATCAGTCAAGAAATCATTTCAATCAAGTCCCCCTGTCTGGGTATAGATACTCTGAGAAAATGGAGACAGATAAACCCTCGGCATGGCAAGTTTCTCTCCTCCCCCAGGGATGTCTTTGAGGAAGAAGCAATGAAATCTCTACAAGCACCTGCACTCACTATAACAGGATTTCTCCACGTCAACACTATTGACATTTAGGGCTGGACAGTTTGTTGCAGGGGCCATCCTGTGCTTTGTAGGATGTTTAGTAGTGTCCCTAGAGACATTACTTTGACAACAAAGGTCCGCCTAGTCAAGGCTATGGTTTTTCCTGTGGTCATGTATGGATGTGAGAGTTGGACTGTGAAGAAAGCTGAGCGCCAAAGAAGCTATGCTTTTGAACTGTGGTGTTGGAGAAGACTCTTGAGAGTCCCTTGGACTACAAGGAGATCCAACCAGTCCATTCTGAAGGAGATCAGCCCTGGGATTTCTTTGGAAGGAATAATGCTAAAGCTGAAACTCCAGTACTTTGGCAACCTCATGCGAAGAGTTGACTCATTGGAAAAGACTCTGATGCTGGGAGGGATTG